>JAREIK010003765.1:431276-629009 GCA_029783825.1 Sapria himalayana | reverse complement strand
CTTTCTCTTCTCTCCATCTCACCCTCTCTCTTTCTCCCTCTTTCCCTCTTCCTCCCACTCTTCCTCTATATCTCCCCTCTTTCTTCCTGCTTCTCTCTCTTCCCTCTTTCTTCCTGCCTCTCTCCCCCCATCTTTTTATCAATCTCTCCCTCTCTTTGTCTCTCCACCCACTCTCTCCCTTCCTCTCTCTCTTCCTCTCTCTTCCTCTCCCTCCCTCCCTTCCTCCATCTCTATCTTTCTTCCTTTGTCTCCCTCCCTTTCATTTTCTCTTCCTTCCTCTCTCCATGTCTATCTCTATACCTCCATCTGTCTCCTTCCCTTTCATTTTCTCTTCCTTTTTCTCTCCATGTCTATCTCTACACCTCCATCTTTCTCCCTCTCCCTCCCTCTCCCTCTCCCTCCCTCCCTCCCTTTGTTTCTCCCTCTCTCTTCCTCCCTCCCTCACTTTGTTTTTCTCTCCCTCTCCCCCTCCCTCTCTATGTCTCTCTCTCTCACCCCCTCCCTCTCTATGTCTCTCTCTCTCACCCCCTCCTTTCTCACTCCTTCCCTTCCTTTGTTTTCTCTCTCTCTCCCTCCCTCTCTCTTTCCCCCTATCCGTCCCTCCCTTTTTACTACTCTCCCTCCCTTCCTCTCTCCCTCTCTCTCTCTCTCCCTATCCCTCTCTTCCTCTTGTTTTTTCTCTCACTCCCTCTCTCTCTCTCTCTCTCTCTGTCTCCTTGCCCCCTAATACATAACTTGACCAACTTTTATAGGAATGAAACATCTCTCATAGTTAATATGGATTGATGTCCAAAGAAAAATTGGATGAACATTGATGTACCTTAATGTGGAAAGATTGCCGTTTTGGTAATGTGATATGTCCATTACTTAATGAAGTTTTTTAATGATTAGAGGCCTCTAAGAAAATATTAATCTGAGTTCAAACTATTGTTGCTCCTATTGGCAATGTTTATTATTGTCTAGATCAATACTGGTCGTCAATGAGATCATTAATTATATAATTGATGATCATACGAGTTCCTTTTAAAATTATCATAGATGAATTTGCTCAACCCTCTTGAATCCTATCATCTCTTCTATAATGGGTAATAGGTTCATAAGAGATATAAAAAGAGGTGAAGTAAACTATATCCTTGTAATTGAGGCTAATTAGGACATTTTTAAATTCTATCATGATCAGACTTCCAAAATAAAAATTCTAGAACTTTGTAGCCAATCATTGTCCAAAAAATTCAAAAAATCTAAAAATTTATATTTTATAGTTGTTCAAAAGCTTGAAAACAAGGTATAACATTATGATGTGGATATCAATGTATGCTAAATAAAAACATAACTTTGTCCTTAATGATGTTTTAGTAGGAATTGGAATCTAGAATGACTTGGTATGCTTCCCTATTTAATCATATACAAATATCCTTGATCTCTAGTGTACTTATAATTCTCATTTAATTATGCAATAGTGTATGTGATTTTTCCATTTTAATGTATACTAATTTTTATTTGAATATAATTTCTTCTAGTTTCATGACATATACAAGTTTGCATTTGGTACGTGAAATAATAAATATTTAAGAATATTTGAATGAATTTTAATGTTGTTTAAGTATGAAAATATGTGATAATTGAAATGATTTCATGAAATTAGAGTTTTAATAGATTATGATAAATAGAAGTGAAAACATTGTATTTTTAGGAGGTAATTGGTGATTTAGTGATAATTAGCTATATTAAGTAGTTTCGATGACTATTCTTGGACGAAACTCTTGATAATTGGTCATGACAATCTTTATATGTCATGACTCAACCAATTTATTAGTATAATACTTTCATTATAGAACATAATCTTTTATGACTGCGATATTATCTTAGAGTCACAACCACACTTATTTCATAATATTTAAATAACTATGATATTAATTTTATTTTTGAGTAACTAAGTACTTCACTGGTACTATAAGTAATGACAATTTTTAGGGCAACAACTTTTTTCCCTCAAGAGAAGGTAAAGTTGTGACCATGTCCTATCACCACGACTTTGATATGGATGTTGATTTTAGAGCCATGACCATCAACCATCTCTATAATCCAGAGTCATAGAAGATAAAGGTAGAAGCTATGACCACTTCCCAACATCATGATTTTTATGTTATAGAGATGAAATATATATGTCATGACTACTTCTCCGCACCACAACTCTCAAAATAAAGGAAAAGGCAAAAGCCAAACCACTACTCAACATCATGACTTTTAGGGCATAGAAACTTTGTGGAGCATTCCAGAGCCACATCCACTTTCAAGCACCACAAATTCAAGCTCTTGAGACCAAAGGCCAAAATCATGGAATCTTTCCAAAACCATAACTTTCTACTTATAAAATATCAAGAATTCATGAAGTATAAAAGATATGAGAAAAGTGAGGAGATAAATCTACATGCTAGTCAAGCTTTATTTTTTTCACCTTAAACCAAATGCAATAACAACCCTATGGGTGATTTTGATACGTTCTAAGGAATCTGAGAGTAAGAAAAAGATGCAAGACCAAGGTTAAACCCTAGAATTGGAGGGTATGACTTTCAAACCCTCTCTCAAGGATAAATTTTAGGGATTCAATCAAATTAGCATGTGAATTAGGTTTTTCATTCTAGATTCTCAAATGGGCCACCATTGGGAACCCAAGATTCACAAGATTTCTTCTTATATATTTCATATGAATCTCTCCCTACTGTCATGCTAAATTTAAGTCTAGGGTTTATTTGTTTTGATTTATGTGATGCATGAATACTTTGAAATTTAATACTCATATTTGATTTATATTGTGGAATGGATATTAATAGAATTGATGATTATATAGAACTAAAATTAAGTGTGTGCAGCTAGTGGGTTTCTTTATGTTGTCGTAATAGATTGTGACAAGTAAACCACGAGGCCCACTCATGGGTATATTAATTATTATGGGTATGAAAGTCATGAAGCCTTAAGTATGAATATTTTACATATCAATCAATTGTACATACCATATAATAATTGACCCTCAATTAATGTTAGTACTTTATAGAATATTCTTCTATGAATTTTATCTTTAGTGTGATAGTTGAATTATTATTGTGGAGGATAGTGACAACTGAAAAGTAATTCATATGACATACTTTCACTCATATGATTTTTATTTCTGAGATTTGAGAGAAGACATATATTAATTATATGAGTATAGTACTTATAAAGCCAAAAATACAAATACTTTTAAGACCATATTAGTTCAAAGTCTTTAAGATACCTGAGACTATTAGAATAAAAATATACATATAAAATAACTATCAGTGACAGTTAAAGAGTTGCCTAAAAGGTATGGACTTGTGAAATACTTTCAAGTAAAGATGATATTTTATCTTAGTAGTAAAATACTGAGGAGATAACTATGATGAGAGGACCATCATTAGAAATGAGTTCAATGATAATAACCACCTTATATGCCATTAAGGCAAAGGGGTATTCTAAAAATAATCAAATATTTATTTTATATCCAAACTCAACATGAACCAAACTATTTAAAGATGCATAATATGAATGAAAATGGACAAACTATAGGATCTAAGAGTCTTACCAAAATATCAAATTAGTTTTTTTTACTAGAATAGTATTATCACACTATTGGTCGACCAAACTACCAATATAAATTCTTCAGAATTAATATCTAAGAAAAAATCATATTTACTATTTATATGACTTGTATACTTGTAAATCTTTATTGATGAGAGACTTTTTCTAATGAGATTTTGGCATACTATCTAACTAATAAATTTGGATAGTATTATAAAGTCGCACTAGTTTGAACATGTATTAACACTATATATGTCCATGTGTAAAATCATCATATAATTCATTCTTTTCCTTGCTTTGCTATAGATATTTGTTTGTATGAAGACAAACATTGACTCACACAAACAAACAAACACACACACACATAGAGACACGCACACCCATTAGTAGACAGACACAAAATCATACTAGAAACCTTTTATTTCTTCACTTTGTTATATTTAGTTGTTTGACTGAAGATACACTTACAAACACAAAAGACACACACACACACCTTGATTACCAATTATTTATATATATATATATATATATATATATATTATACAAATATAAATTACAGATATCTATGGATATTGCTTCATGTATATTTGTCATAATTTTTACAATGCAAGACTTATTATTTATGACATTGTCCCAAAGCTCTTTGGGTGATTGATTCGAATGAAGTTTTATAAGTATATGGATCATGAAAAGAATAAAGTTAGACATAAGTTCAAATATAAATCACATAGAGATTGTGTAGTAATTTGATAAACCAATAATGAACTAACTACTACACAAGTTAAGTAGATAGACTTGAGTTTTAAAAAGATATTGATAGTCTAGGGTTGGCTCACTTTCTTACGTATGATAATATTTTTTTAGTTTTTGGGCAATATTATACTTGATTGTCAGATAAATAGTAGATTGATATGAAAATGCCCTAGTGCCTATTAGCATACAAGGTAATTGTCATATTTGAACTGTCACTACTAAGGATGGTCTGCTCATGATTGTGTCATTGATATTTTATCATTGAAATTACACATCATTCCATTCATAGGTCATCCACACATTTACTTTTTTTAAGTAACATATCAACTACCATTGATGACTAATTCGAGTGGGTAATTCTATTCTTTGATCTCTATTATCATAAAATTGCAATATGAACATGGTAATAATTATATTAATGCTTTAAATATTATAAATATCATACTCATATCAATTATCACATATCTTCTCATGAATCTCATATATAGAAATCATACACTTGGAATTGACTTACAAAGCTATAACCATAAGAAACACCTCCGCTTGCATATATCTCATGTCTTACCTATATAATCATCTATAACAACTAACACATGACTCTCACACAATGACAAAACCCCAAGTTAGATGTTCTATATAATATTCACATCACTTGAAGGTTAGTTCTTCAAGAATATAGATAATGAGTTAGTCATAAATATATTTTTACTTTTGGTTTCAAAAGTACTATACTTGCATAATTAAATTTACCTAGATCTTAGGCTTTTATGCATATGTTTATATGTGATAAGATTAGAAAGGCTGTCACTCTGTTCATATCATACCTCATGAATATATTCTATGACTTGTGTATCACCATCCAATATTACCAACTCATAAACTATGATATAGTAAAAATTTTAAATTTTAGTTCAAATTAGCATCGATATCCATCAACATTCTAATCATAAATATTATCATAAATAAATAGTATTCATTTAAATCATGATAACACAAGTATATTAAACCAATCATAAATCTCAATTTAGCTTAACATTGAGGAAGCATTCACATGAGATATTTGGTATGTCATCTCATGCAATCAAGGGTTCCCAATGACAACTTTAATGATGATCTAAGTTTATAAACATAATTCCAACTAATTATTGCTTATGGTTGCCTTGGATTTGCTCCTAGGTAAGGGTTGAAAGTTATGTGACCTAGAGTTTTGCATGCTCTTGGCTCAAATTTCAATTTCATTTTTTGTGAAAAATTCTTTTATACTTAAAGATTTTGTGTGAATCTTAAAGCTGGACATCATGATATTGGATTTAGGTCATGTATTTTTTATCTCTTTGAATCTTTTCTAGAGTACAAATGCCATAGCATGAAAGAATTACTAAGATAGAAGTAACTTTTCTCTAGATAACAAAGTCATAGAGGTAGGAATCTTGTGAATAAGATATTCTCTCTTTGGATCATGAAGTTATGACAATATGAATATCACAACTGAGATAAGAGCATGCAAAGTCACTTGAACAAGAATGATAAGAGTAATGCAGTGGAAAGAATGATAATGATTGAGGTATTTACTCTCTATAATACAAAGTAGCAGGAACAAGAATGTCATGACATAGATATTTACTTTATGGATAACAAAATAGTGGTGGAAAAAATTGCCATGACTAAAAAATTTAGTTCTAAATTGATTAAGTAGCAATGCTAGAAAATGCCATGATTTATTACACTAATGGGGTACTTATTGTCGTGACATAAAAATAAAGTCATGTCGACCATCATTATATTTTAGAAATAGTACAACCACAAATCTAAGAAAATATCAAGGCCATAAAGATAGTGGTGCATAGTGAAAATATTATGATAACTTGATGATAGAGTTGTAACATAACAAGACCATCTCACCTTATTTTGTAGAGACATGACAAGGAAATGCTACTATAACTTTTGAGTAGGTTGTGAATAGTATAATCAAGTTGTGACATGAAAAGTATCATGATTTTCCATTTTTTTTCAGCCGTCCAAGTCATCACTCCCCCCAAATTCATCAATTTCACATAAAATACATTTTATTTCACTATTATTTCAATTCTATCAAAATAATCATTTAGTGAAATCTATCCATTAAAAGCTCAAATAAATTTAGATATATCAAAAATTTCATGCTAAATAGCCCAAAAAAATCAATATGTGGAGTACCCAAAAAACTCAATGAGACTAACTTCTTTAACTAACATGAAAACTGGAGAATCATTCTCATGCAAGAAAGAAAGTTGCATGTTATAGATGAACCTATCCTTGAAGAACCAACATAAAATGCCCATATGGCTCAAAAGGATGCTTATAATATAATCATCAAAATGATTCAGTCAATGTTACATGCCTCATCTTGCCACCATAGAATATGAGCTTCAAAAGTAGATGATTGATATGCATGCATTTGTCATGATAGGCCATCACATAGACATATTCTAAAAGCAGACTTGTATTGAGAGGTTTTCCATTATCAAGGTGTTATTTTTCTGCAAAATGAATGCATGCAACTTGGTTAGCTCCCATGTCCTAAAATTGAAGGGCTTCCTATATTATCTTGAGAAGCTTGATCTAATGATTAACCAAGAGTTAGCTATCGATATCATTCTCCACTTCCTATCTAATGCATATGATAGTTTTCTCATGAAACAATATGCATAATAAAGAAAAAATAGTTTATGAGTTACACGAGATGCTTAAGACTATTGAATAGAACATTAAAACTTCTAGTAATATTCTAATACTTCAAAAGGGTAAGGACATGAAAAAGAAATGGGCAACAAAGCATATGCCAAGGATAAAAAGAAGTCCAAGCCAAATCCCAACCATGATACTAAGAATAAAAGGCCTAAAACTAATAAGGAAAAAGATCCAAAGATGGACCATTGTTTTTTATACAATGAGCTAGGTCATTAAAAAAAAATTGCAAGCTCTACTTGGAAGATCTAAAAAAGAAAAAGGGTAGTGAGACCATATCTTCATGTATTTATTTAATAGAATTCAATCTACCTAATTTTATTGCATGGGTATTATATGCTAGATGTGGATCTCATATTTATGTGAATGTGTAGGATCTCATAAATAGAGCATTGGCTAAAGGCGAGGTGGACTTATGAGTAGGCAATGGAGCAGAAATTATATCTTTTGCTATAGGAACTTATTTTTTATCTCTGCCTTCCAGACTAGTTTCAAACTTATATAATTATTATTATGTTCCTACTATGAGTATGAATATTATTTCTATTTCTTGTTTGGACATAGTTAGATTCTCTTGTATTATTAAGAATAATACTAATTCCATTTATTATGCTGATATCTTTTAAGGGGATGCTCACTTATCAAATGACCTCTATGTCTTAAACCATGTTGATCCAAATTCAAATTCCATCCATAACATTAATACCAAAAGGTTTGGATCAAATAATTAAACACAACCTATTTTGATACTATCATTTGGGCTATATAAATGATACACAACTATCTAAGCTCAATCAACATGAGCTTTTACTTTCCTTTGATTTTAAATCTATGAGGTATGTGAATCTTATATACTATGAAAAATGATTATGCCTCCTTTACATGTCATAATGAAAGGGATAAAATGACTTATTATGCCATATACATAGTTATTTATGTGGGCCAATGAGTTCTTTTATCATAGAAGGCTACAAGTACTTCATTACCTTTACAGATGATTATAGTAGATATGATTATCTCTATTTAATGAAACATAAAGATGAGTCTTTTGAAATATTTAAAATATTCAAGAATGAGATACAAAATCAACTTAGTAAGAGTATTTAAGTACTTAAAACCAATCGAGGTGATGAATACCTAAGCCAAAAATTTGATGACTATTTGAAAGATTTCAAAATAATTTCATAATTGACTCTACTAAGAACACCTCAATGAAATGAGCTTTATAAATAGAGAATTAGAACCTTATTAGATATCAATTAATCAATGATGAGTCATTCAAATCTTCCAATATCATTTTGTGGGTATGCCATAGAAACTATTACATTCATACTCAATTGCATTCCATCTAAATTGGTTCAAAAACATCATATGCCATATGGACTGGGAAGCCTCTTAGTTTGCCTTTTTCTTAAAACTCTGGGTAATGAAACTTATCTGAAACTGTTGGGGTTCAGGTAAATTTCATATCAGAATTTCACAGCAGACTAGGAACCAACCAATAATCTAAGTGAATACAATTAAATATTGGACGAGGATGTTACCTGTTGTAGCACAAAAAAAATATTTGATTCTGAATGGTTCGGTCGAATCCTAGCACAGTCAAGTATCCGTGCCTTTAGCGGTATCCACCCAAATGTATATTTATTATTTTTTTATTTTATATCTCTCATGTTTTATAAAATCTTTTGTTTTTTCACACACATTTCTAAAAGATTGTATCATTAATGAAATCTTTTGGTTTTTTTCACACACCTTTCTAAAAGGATGTGTCATTAATGAAACTTTTAGGTGTTATTAACTAAAAGAGAGAAAAGTGTGTTTCAAGTTTGGATCCATTTTAAAGGCCTAAACATCTACTAATTGGATCAAGCTCTTTAATCCAATTAGCTTAAGATTTGAAATGAATTTTAGACTTAAGATTAGGCATATTTTATTCTAGTCTACCTAAAATAAAATGGACTCCAAATATATATATGTTTTTTATGTGTGTGACCCAATAGATTCTCGTAATGTTGACAATAACTTTAAAATCTTATTTTAAAGAAACAAGCAATTAGCAACATTTAGAAATATATCATTGCTACCCAAATGACAAAAATATAATAGATTCGACTTAACCTAATTTAATGACTTATTTTATTGTACGACTTAGTCTTTTTGTCCATGGTATCTAGATTGATTTATGAGGCACGAATCTTGTCATCCCCACATCAATTTATATGTTTCTTGATCTTTGAGTAGACTAACTTAAACAAATAGCTCAATATCTCATATTGACTTATTTGAGCATGACCATGCATTTTAGTAGTCATACTCAATTGAGGGGCCAACTAATACCACTTTCATTATATAAAAGGTACAAATTCCATCTAGATCAATTACATCTCTCTGCATAATATATTGGATACCTAGCAAATAATTTTACAACCATCCTTATTACATGTGACATATACAGAATCTAAAGTATATACCCCCTTATATAGGGAACCATAGTGACTTTGGGTCAGAAGAAAATTTATACTAATAGTTACTATGAGAATGTGTATGAAAATTTATATAGATCTAAATAAATATAATAATTATAAATTGATACTTTTTTACATATATGATACGATACATAAGTCCCAAAAGAATCATCCGATGATTGACTTTTAGGGAATAATCTAACAGAAACATAATATCTCTTATAAATTAGAAGACAAGTTAGAAAAATATCTTTTTGTCAAATATCCTAAAAAATAAAAGGGTACAATTTCTATAATTATTCTAAGAACAAAGTGTTTAGTTGCTCGAAAGGTTATATTTATGGAAAGAGAGAACACATTCAGAGGAACTAGCAGGAGAAAAGTTCAACTTGAAGAAATTCAATAACCATAAAGAAGCATTGAACCACTTATGGAAACTCAATAGGTTTCACAAAATATTGTTGAGCCTACACAAATAACACAAGACCTAAGAAGGTCTAAAGGATACATCAAAATCTAGAAATATATGGATTTCTTGTAACTATTAGTCATGATGTCATTCTCAAGGATCATGATGAGCCTATATCCTACCAAGAGGCCATATCTAGTCCAAACTCAGATATATAGCTCGAAACCATTAAATAATGGATGTGATCTATTAGAATCATTTTAGCCAAAGCTATGCATTATGATTCTGAAATATTACAAATGAATGCTAGAATAACTTTTTTGAGCAATAAGAGTATATGAGAATGCTGGAAAGGTATGCAAGCTTCATAGATCTATTTATAGATAAAAATAATCATCCCAAGCTAAAATCTTCATTTTGATGAAGCAATTAAAGTAATTTGGTTTTATCAAAAATAAAAATAAATCTTGTGTTTACAAGAAGGGTTAGTGGGAGAAGATAGTTTTTCTAGTGCTTTATGTTGATGATATCTTTCTTATTAGAAATAACATATCAACTTGGTAGAATGTCAAGACTTGGCTAAGCAGTTGTTACTCAATGAAAGATTTATGTGAGGCTTCTTATATTCTATGCATTAAGATCTTCAGAGATACATATAAAAGGATAATTAGCCCAAGTCAGAGTACATATTTAGACAAAAGTACTGAATATATTCAATATGCACGAATCCAAGAGAAGATTTTTGCATGAATCATGACATTAGTCTAAGCATGACTTGGTATCCAATGACACAAAGATGAATCAGACTACATGAGTATGATTCTACATGCTATGCTACCTACTATGTTGTTTGATACTAGTTAGATATATTATGTTTGCTATGCTGTTTACTCAATTGGATGTGTCATATGCCTTATGTATGACTATTAGATACTAATCAGATCTTGATAAAATTCAATGGATAATAGTTACGAATATCCTTAAATAATTTAGAAGATCTAAAGAAATATTCTTACTTTATGGAGGAGACAAAGTGAACGAGTTATAAATGGTTACCCTAATGTTAGCTTCTAGTTTTAAAAAAGATGATTATATATCATAGTTAGGTTTAGTGCTTTGTTTGAATATGATTTTATTAGCTTGAAAATTTCAAAGAAAGATACCATCGATGATTTTACCATAGAGGTCGAGTGTATAGCTACATCAGAGCATCTAACGAGACTATTTGGATCAAGAAGTTCATCATTAGATTTGGAGTGGTTCCTAGTATCTCCAACCCTATAGCCCTATTTTTTGATAATAACAAGGCTATAAAAAACACATACCTAGATATTTTCATTTAATTTGAGAGATTTTTAAGAGATGAGATGTCAAGACATGCAGAATATCTACCAATGACAATATTGTAGATCCACTAACTAAGCCCCTTGCAAAAACAAAGCATGAGAACTATATCACATCAATGGGTATTAGATACATTTCATATTGATTCTATTGCAAGTAAGAGATTGTTAGTGATATGCCATATGGTAATAGTATAGTTTTTATTACTTTCATATTTCAATAATTAAAGAGTCACTTTCATTATAATCTAATATTTCTAATTTAGTAATTTACTTTATGAATTATTGATTCTCCTCATGGTCATCAAGTACATGATTTGATAGCAGAACCTTAGACTTAACATGGAATACTATTCTAAATTGTCCATTGTCATTCATTATGAATGGATAAATATGAATTAAAACTAGTATGAAGTATGACTAATAATCATGTTCTATCGATTATGAATGTGTAATATCAAGTCAGCTCATGAGTATATAAAAGTGAACATTATACTAGACTGACCCACAATGAGAATTTCATATGGATTATAAGTTATAAGTATTTCTCATTATAATACCATCTTCTTTCTATCATTTGACCTAGAATTACTATAGGTTCTTATATTAGGAACTTTATATTTTGATACAATTCAACATCATCTATAATATGTTGGTGATACAAGCTATAGTTGGATATAAGAATAATTCATATAGAGGGACATGAGTACATGACAATTCTCAAATGAATTAATAATAATATTAATATCATTTGTATTAGTAGTTCAAATGAATACAAGACATGAGTCCATGTCTTGTATTCAAATAGGATATCATGAGACAAAGGGACTATCACATTTATTATGGAATAGGTTATTTTTGATTATTGACATCCATTTAATTTGGTTGGTCATAATGCCTTGCTAGAGGCTACTTAATTCGTGAACTCAAAATGGGTTTTGAGCTCACTACAAATATTATGAAGACCTACAAAGTCACACACATAGAATATGCTGGAAATTCCTAGGTTTAGAATTAGTATTCAAGACCCAATGGTTCCTCATTCATTAAAATAAAAATCACCCTTTTTAAATAAATAAAGAAAAACAATTTTCATTGAGATTCAATGTTGTGCTATCACACTCATCTTGTTCTCAATTTTCTGGAGGGTTTATTGGTGAAAAATAGTTATAAAGGGTGGAGCAACAATGATGTGCTTTCTTGTTTGGCAAGGAGGATTATTTGCATGCACGAGGTTGTGGAACAAGAATTTCTAGTGCACATAAGATATTCCTCGAACACTGAATATCTGATCGAATCATATGAATCCTTCATCAGGTTAAAAGGTGATTTATTTTATTATTCTACTATGCATATATGTTTACTTGCTCCTTAGAAAATTCAACAAAATCATGTTGTTTTTTATTGCTTGAAGTGAATCATCGCATGATCATCAATTCATAAATCTAATTTCACAATTCATTTGATGAAAGTTAAATTTTATTATGTTTGATTTAAAGTATTTGTTACATTGTTCTTTGATTACACATATTGTATTTTCATTGGTTCATGTGTGTTGATTACACATATTGTTCTTTGTGACAACTAAAATTTTATTTTTCATTGAGTTTTTTTTTCAGTTTTATTAAATAAGTTTTTATGATGTAGAAATCTATGCTTTTTGGTTGAGTTTGGCATATATTAGCCCAAATAATGTATTTTTTCAAACAAAAATTTCCCAACTTTACTCAAATGTGTACAAACAAAACTCACAAACTAAGCTTTTATATTTTATATTTATCTTTCCTTCAAACTAATTTGAATAAAACAAGCTTGTGTTTTGCACTATTTTTTAAGTATTGTTTCACTCAAATAAATTTAAATAAAAATAATTGATCATTGCTTCATACAATTGAAATCCACTTTTGCTTCTATTCATTTGAAATAACAATGAAGAATTCTTCCTTAAATAAATTGGGTTTTGATCGAATAAATTTTAATTAAATAATATCAATTTAATTTCAATTGAACTAGTTAGAATGTGACTATGGTGTGGGTGTGGGGGTGTGTGTGTGTGTGTGCGCGCATGTTAAAGTGTCAACTCCTTGATACTCATTTTTTTGTTATGTATCTATGAAAGCCTTTTCCTTCAATTTTATCTCAAATTTGGTTTTCAATAAATCTTATCTTTTTCCACAAAATTTTTTTCTTCTCAAACAATGTACATGTTCATAGTTATTCCTCATACAATATGGTGTTCATTCATTTATCATCAATTACTAAAAACATTGTTAATTTTTAGGTATGAAACCCTCTTCTCACACCTATCTCCTAGTTATGCATGGTTAGTTGGAGAGTTATATTCGAGTCTCTCTGTTTGAGAATATTTCAATAAGTCAAATCAAATCAAGATTAGACATGTCTTTCTTTTACTACAAACCTTTTCTCATCTATCTTTATTATATTGCATGAACACTAAATTTTTAGTTTTTTTTCTCAATAGTTTGTTGATTGTGAGTCTACTTTGTTGATGCTGAATACATGTCTCTTTGAAACTCATTAGGAAACTAGATCTTGAACTCAAGTTTTGCTTTGTATGCTTTGTTTTGTATCATATTTTGTTTCCCATAAAATATTATTTGACTTTGCTAGGATGAGTGCATGTTTTATGACTTGTTTGTCTCAAAGAATCTATATACCCCACTCATATCATTTTTCTCTATATTCTAGATATTGTTTAAGGATGTCCCACTAATAGTTTATGATTTAAATTTGTTATTTCACATTTTTTAGTCTTTGTTATCGTTATATCAATTTTTTGTGTTGATTAAATCTCTAATTTGACACATTTCGGCTATATTTTATTCAGCTGAAGTATGTCACATGTCAAGACTATTTTTATGCCTATATCACAGAGAGTTGACATGTGAAGGAATTTTCACTTTGGGTAAAGTACATAGGTGGTTACATTCTTATGTCATGACCCAATGAAATTCTTAAAAATATCAAAATACAAGATGATTGTACGGGCAATTCTAGAATGATCTAGAATAGACTAGGGTGTTTCAAATAGTTCCACATAGATTGATGAAAATTTCATGGAATTCTAAAGGTTTTTAGAGGCTTTAATACCCTCCTTGCATTCTAGAATACTGTAGTAATTTCTTTTGTAATAGAATTATGACATGTGGCTTATTCTTTCCCACTAGTGAAAAAGATCATTCATTATATAAGTGAGCCCTCAATATTGTTGTACCCACTCAAATAATTTTAAGTTTTATTTGTAATATATTCTTTCTAAGTTTTTTTTTTTGCTAAGCATATTTGTATGATCTTGTGGGTATATCTCTTATGAGTGGCTAGAGTAAGCAGACTTAGGAAAATGAGAAAAAAAATATCTAAGCCTAAGACTACACATATAACACTAAAGCTTTTGACATATGACAAATAATATTAGAGCAAAGTTCCATTACTATGGCATCTACTTATAAGATCAAGCCTCCAATGCAAGATGTGCATGATGCTAAAGGTCGGGAGAAGAAAGGAAGTTCAACAGATGTAATGGATTATATGGAAGCTCGGATGACTAAGATAAAGCTAACTATTAGTGGATTTTAGGATAAATTTGAGGATACCGGGAATAGCAACAAGGAGATGACTTCAATAAAGGAGGAACTTTGAGAAGGGATGCAAGGCATTCTCAATATTATCTTGGAGATACTAATGCAAAAAAATTTTGTTTTGGAATCCATGATGATTGATATGCAAGAGAAGATAGAGAAGTTGAAATGGAGTTTTAAACTTGCAAGAGAATAATAAAGAGCAACATGATTGGTTAAATGCTCTTCCCATGGGTGGGTGTCAAAAAGATGAAGATATTTAAAGTCACTTGATAAATGAAAGAGATGAATAACTTCATTGGAAGAGTGAAGTATTATTTCTAAGTGATGAGCATTATGAGCAATGCATCCATGGTTATTATTGCTTCCAAATATCTAGTAGATGGCATACTTATTTAGTAGCAATGAAAATATGTGGATGCTAGTGAGGCCTAAGTTATTTAGTTAAATGGGTGGATGTCATACTTATTTAGTTAAATGGAAGCTTCATCAATAATATTATTTAGAGCATATAAAAGATGAAGTAAGGCCTAAGTTATAAAGGGCTAGCCTAATGTGTACAAGCGAGAGACTATCTACATGAGTTTTCTGAACTAATACTTCAAAATTTTAATCTTGGTGAGAAAAAAGCCTTCTTCTCTTTATGAGTAGTGTTAAACCTTGTATGGAACAATAATTGAAGAGGATAAGTGTTCAAGACCTCACTCATGCAATATCTCAAGCCAAATCCTTGGTGGAATTCAAGAAGATTGACATTGATAACTCTTCCAAAAGTAGATAGAAGAATAAAGTTGATCATGATAAGTAATCAAGGAATAACTATCAAATTCAAAAGGGAAAACTAGATATTATTGACGAAAAGAAGAAAGAGCAACTAAAATGATTTATTTGTGATAGATCATATTGGAATAGGGATTATCCCAATTGAGGCAAACTACTAGTGATTGCCTTGGAGAATGGAGAATCAAAGAATAATGGTAATCTAAGTTTGATCATATTGTGCTTTATTTGAAAACAAGAATCATAATACCAAGAGAGGCTTGATATTCATAAATGTCATTATTACTTGCCACAATATTAGAGCACTAGTGAATACATGTGTGTATATTCATTTATCTTTAAAGTGATCATGAAGAAATTAAATCTCAATACAAGAACAAGCATCAAGTTGGTCAAGATGATAAATTCTAAAGAAATTCCAAATTGAGTTATACTTAGCATGGATGTCCAATTTGGAGATTGGAATGAAACTAAGCAATCAAAATAATTTTCTTATATGACTATGAGTTGGTGCTCAGGTTGGATTTCATAGATCGGGTGAATGGACTTCTGGTTCCATTTTGTAATTGTAAATGTATTCGTGACCTTATTTGCTAATATATTATTTCAATGATACGAAGTGTCTGACAATTTAGACAAATATTATTTGTAATTCAATTAAAAAAGAAAGTGACAAGGAATGAAATAATCCATAAACTAGCTAGAAATAATGATGAAAACTTATAATTTATCAATGAGTCTCCTATAAAAGTTTTGGAACTTCTTGAATTATTTCAAGATGTTGTGGCTACTAAATTACCAAAGAAGCTAATAACTAAAAGGATGATAGACTATATCATTGAATTGGTGCCAAATACTATTTCAATATTAATGAAATCATGGTTATTTTAGGTGAAAATTAATAGACTTGGTAGAGCAAAGGTTTGGAAGAGAGAGAAGTCATGGAGAGTCATGATATTTCTCAAGTCACAACTCTATTATATCTTATTTAGTAGTTTTGAAATCCTTTCATAAATGTAACTCTACAAAACTAGTCATTATAATTTTTATATGCTACTACTCTATTACCAAGTTCTCACAACTTTTTTATTATGCAACACATAATCTTCATGATCATGATAGTTTCTTGGAGTCATAGCCATAATATATTTAAAAACAAATAATGGTCATGACTTTATTTTCACATCATGAAAATCATGTACCATATAATTAGCAGTGACAACTTCTGGGGTTGAAACTCACTCAATAGAGAGCTAAAATACCAAGTGTAATGAGTATTTACTCTATTCATGGTTTTTCCAATTTCACGACTATGTTCCACAAGAAAATACCAAAGCCATGGTTATTCTCAGTACCATTAATTTGTGTTTTAGAGAGTAAATATATTAGTTATAGAGAGAAAATATCAATTGTCATTACTAATATTATGACACTTTATTCTAGAGATAATTCACCTTAGACATAACATGCCTAGTACCACCACATAATGATATAGAGAAGAGTTACTTTAGTCATGATCTTTATTATCACCACATCTTTGGTACTCTAAAAAAGATTTGATGAGAATAGAAAGTTGTAATCTCAAGCCAGTACCATGCCTTCTATCTTAGAGCATTAGATGATATCCACAAAGTATATAGGAAACACTTAAAAGATTCTATGAGAGAGGAAGAAGGGAATTTGAATTCAAGCCAAAATTACTCACAAACCATACACAACATGATTCCAACCCTAAATTACGGATAAATTCCATGAAAATATGAGTAATATTTGAATTTGATTGAGTTTATGTTTGGACACATACATTATCACTTAGGCTAATATTGAAAACTCTAGATTCCATGAGATACCTCTCAAAAAATCTCATTCAAAATATTCTTCCATGTTAAGCTAAATTGGGATCTAGGGTTGGTAAATATATTTGTGTGTGATAGATATGCAATTTTTTATAAAATTTATATCTTTGATGGATATGCCCTTATAATCTTAATGTGTGAGACAAACTTGGTTGAAAATATAAGATTAAGGTAAATTTAATCACTATAAGTATGATGGTTACGAAGTAGAACATACGAACATACGAACATACGTATGACCAATCCATTGTACATATTCTAGAAGAACTAACCTAGAGTGATATGAGGTCAATCAGAATATCTAAACTAGAAGTTTTACAACAATGTCAGAGTCATGTGCTATTTGTGATGAATGGTGATAAGTAATTCATGGGTCACATGCAAGAGAAAGTGCTTCTTAAGGTGTTGATAACACTATGAATCAATTCTACTTACATGATTTATATATATATGATCCATGAGAAGATATATATTAATTATCACAAGTATGATACTTATGAAGTCAAAATTATAGATAAATTTATTACCACATCATCTCATATCTTTATGATATTAAGATTAGCGAATATAAGTGTATGTTCAAATTAATTATCAAGGGAAGTTAACGTATTATATAAAAAGAGTAGATGTATGAATAACCCAAGAACAGAATAATGTATGGCCTTGTGATGAAATATTGAGGGGATGACTATGAGGAAGTTAATGTATTAGACATTATCTGAAAATTGGATATTCTTCAAAAATTGTTGTGTAACTCATTTTGGATGTTATCCCATTTCGAGCCAAATAATTAATACCAAATATATTATTAATTAACAACCATGCACATGCTCATTAATTGACCCTCGTACATATAAAATTCAAGTATGATATTTCATAATGTAACCATGTCATACGGATAATTACAACTACATGAACATAAATCATAATGCAACATATTATTTATCCAAACAAAACAAAAAACATGCATATCATGAAAAACTAAATATTCAATCATAAATAGTTCATAATTTGGTCCCAAAAGAGTCATGAACTGGATTACATCCACGACCATTATGACTCTTAAATGGAAAGATATTCAAACACTGAAGTTCCTTGATTTTGATATTTACACGATGCTCTCATCATGTGGAGCAACTTTAATTCTTGAATTATTCTGCTCTGACCCCAAAATATTCAACTAATATAGAAAAGAACACACTCAAAAATTTTTACATTTTTTTCGCACTAGAGAAAAACACACACACACACACACACACACACACACCAAATTCATGTTTTCCCATTTTTTTCTTTTTATTATTATTATCTTAATTAATAATAATAATATAATATTAACTAAAATGGGACACCTAGCTACTCATGCATGCAACCATGTGGCAAGCATGTATTAAGTATGTCTAATAATTTTCTGTCACTTATCACACTTCCATTTGTCTATTTTTTGTCTCGAAATACTTGAATTTTTGACTATCTCTAAAATTGAAGAAATTTATCACAATAGCTTTATTTTGTGAAATGAATTCAGTGTTGAAGTCTATTTTGCCATCCAGAATCTAGAATTTTTTAGATTTTTCTTATAACAAAATTATTATTTTGTCTAATATTCCAGAAAAATCATATTATTTATTTTTTTATTTTTTTTTCAGGTTGTACATTCACTCCTCCTTAAAGAATTTCATCCCAAAATTCTCACTTCTTACCATCTATGCTTATATGCATATGTAATAGTCAAGCAATTTTTAAATGACTAAACAACATACCTTCATCCTCAAATAAGAAGGGTTAGGTGGCACACATCGTGTCCTCAAGCTTCCATATTGCTTCTTCCACTCCTTGATATTGCCATAAAACCTTTACTAGCCTCACAGTCCTGCATCATAAAACTTGGTCCCATCTATCCAAGATACATACTGTTTTCTCCTTAAATGTTTTAACTGCATGAATAACAAGCTCGCCTCAATCTACTTTATGAGTTGGATCATGAATGTATTTTTAGAGCATGTAAACATGAAATACTTCATAAATATTATATAAACTTGGTAGTAATGTCAATCGATAAGCAACCAATTCAACTCTCTCAAGTAACACAAAAGGCCTAATATATCTTGGCGATAGCTTTCCCCACTTGTCAAATATGACTACTCATCTCATTGATATTAATTTCAAGGAAATATAATCATCCACCTCAAATTCTAGAGGTCGCCACCATCTGTAAGGATAACTTTTCTATTGGCTTTGAGCTGTAAGCATATATTGTCATATCAAATCTATTTTTTCTGAGGTATCTCTAATCAAATTTGGATCCATGGTGGATTTGTCTCCTACCTCAGTCCAAAAAACTAGAGATCGATATCACTTTTCATATAAAACCTCATATGGTGCCATCTATACACTTGCATGATAATTATCATGTAGGTAAAATGAACCAAGGGCAAATGATGTTCCTAGCTACCATTGAAATCCAAGATGCATATTCGCATCATGTCGTCTAAAACCTGTATGATCTTCTCTGACTAATCATCTCTCTGTGGATAAAAAGTAATGATTATTATCAACTATGTCTCCATGATTTTCTAAAAAATATTCCAAAGGTGAGCCATAAATTTATGATCTCGGTCTAATATTATGGATATTGGTTCTCCATATAATCGAATGATTTCTTATATGTACAACCTATAGAATTTTTCTAGTGTAAAGGTCATCCACACAGCTAGAAAATGTGCTAACTTAATAAGCCGGTCCAATATCACCCATATAGCATCTTGCTTCCACGATATCTATGACAAATGAGTCACAAAATTTATCATGATATGCTCACACTTCTACTATGCTACCTCTAATGACTAAATAATCTTGCTGGCCTCTAATGTTTGGCCTTTCTATGTTGATAAGTGAGATATCATTGCACAAAATTTTTAATGTGGCTCTTATCCCACTCTAGTAATACTGGTAACGAAGCTCATGATACATCTTCATATCACCTGGATGTACTGCAAAATAAGAATAGTAGATTTTCCAAAGAATTTATTCTTTCAACTCTACTATCTAATGAACCATGATCCACCCTTATACTAAAGACTACCAATCATATGAATGGCCCAGCCCTCATTGACTCTACCAAATTGTACTCGATCTCTAATGGATGATATCTTTGTGTCTTGTCCCTATGACTCAATCGCTTACTAAATAGGAAAGGTGTAGCTACAAAACTCCCCATAATATCTTGAGCATGATTACTATAATGTAAGTTGAATCATCCTATAGTCTTGAGAATATGCCATTCCCATGAAGATATAATAGACAATACTCTTTGTGACTTCCAACTGAGTGTATCATCCACCACATTTGCCTTACCTAGATGATAATGCTAAGTGAAGTCATAATCCTCTAGATATGTCATCCATCAGCATTGTCACACATTGAGGTTCCACTGTGTAAAGATAAATTTCAAACTTTTATATTCTAAAAATACCTCAAACTGCTCACTATATAAATAGTGATGTCATATTTTTAAGGTGAAGACTATATCTACCAACTCTATGTCATGTGTGGGGTAATTTTACTTGTGGTTCTTCAACTTTCATGAACCATAATCTATAACTTTCCTAGACTATATGAGAATACATCCTAACCCATCTTTTGAGGCATCAAAATATACCATGTATCCTTATCCCATGTTTGGAACTATCAGAATAGAAGTTGAAGTAAGTATCTTTTTTAATTCCTAGAATGGCCTCTCACACAAATTAGTTCACTCATACTTAACTTCTTTCTAGGTCAATCTAGTCATTGAAGTAACTAAACAAGTGAATATCTCAATAACCCTCCTATAATATGTAGTCAGCCCCAAGAAACTACATATCTCAAAAATTAACTTTGGTCACTCTCAACTCAAGACTGCCTAGACCTTCCTCAAGCTTCACTAAGACACCAACAACCGATACTATATGTCCCAAAAATTTTATCTCTGTCAGTCAAATGTCAAATCTACTAAATTTGGCGTACAATTGATATTTTTGCAAAGTTTGGAAAATAACATTTAAATAATCTTCATGCTCATTCTCAAACTGAGAAAAAATCAAAATGTCATCAATAAAGTTTACAATATACTGATCTAAATAAGGCTAAAATATCATATGCATGAGATCCATGAATACTACTAATATATTCATCAATCCGAAAGGCATCAGTATAAACTCAAAATACTCATACCATGTTCTAAATGCTATATTATGGATGTCAGCTTTCTTAACTCTCCACTGATGATATCCAGTATAAAGTTCTATCTTGAAATATGCATATACACCTTTTAACTAATCAAACAAATCATCAATCATTGGTAATAGATATTAATTATTGATCATAACTCTATTCAACTATCTATAGTCAATGCATAGTCAAATAGTCTTATTCTTCTTCTTTGCAAATAGAACAGGAGTACTGCAAGGTGAAGTGCTCGGTCTATTGAAAACCTTGTCCAACAAATCTTGTGTCAAGACTTTGAGTTCCTATAACTCTCTCGGTGCCATCCTTTATGAAGTTATAGAAATAGGCGATGTAATAGGATGTAACTTGATACTAAAGTCTACATCTCTATGTGGGGGTAATCCTGGTTGCTCATCCAAAAAAAACATTCTCATATTCACAAGCTGTCCGAGGAGGATCATGAAGATCCCATGTTACCGCTTCTTCCAGGGTGAGGCATGCTAGCCAACCCATCAATTATCCATACCATCTAGAACCGTACACAACACAGGGTAAAGTATCATGCTTATCCCCCTATAATATAATACAAATACTATCTGGTGTATAGGTAATAACTCTTCTAAGATCATAATTAATGACTACTCGATTTATTATCAACCAATTCATGCAAAGAATGACATCAAACTCTGATATGTCTATAACTCAAAGGTCCACCATAAGCAAAATCCCTAATATTTTTAACTCACAACCCTAACATGTCTGATTAATTTTTACCTTAGTAGAATTCATATGCATAGGCTCGTCTAAGTTTTTAATCTCTAAACTCAATTTTTTCACATATAATGTAAAAATAAATGAATGTGATGCACCATAATCAAATAAAACTTTTGCCCATTAATGAAAAAATAAGAAAGTACCTTGTATCAATGACTGATCTACCATCTCTATCTATGGTGTAATGGTGTAGACACGCCCCTAGGTCCATAAGAAGTACTTTAACTATGGTTTCTATTCTCTACCTTGATCCATGCTTCGACCTCTCTAGTCTACCTGTGAAGTAGGAAGTACCTATGCAACACCCTGAAACTAAAACTGATTCTCTTGACTCATATCAAAGAAATGAAAAATAAATAGTGTTTGCATATTTCCCATAGATGTCTATGGTGCGATGTCTCATAACTCTGGGATCCTTGCTTCCATGGACAATCTCATCTCTAATGTCCAGACTGATGGTAGTGAAAACACATCACTTGTCATGTTTGGCTAGAAGCTCGGACATAACCTTGGCCTTAATAACTGTGACTTTATCCATGAAATTTTTAGGATACAAAAGTTCTCTTCCACTTTCCCAAAGTAGAATGCTAACTCTGCATCCTCTTTCCACTAGTACCCACATTATGGATGTTTCATGCATCATTAACCTCTTGCTCAATAGCCAAAGCTGTCCCAACCATCAAATCCTTATCCTAGATAAGAAATTTTATAATCTTGCCCCATATGAATAATTTTAATCCATCCTCAAATTTTCAAATCGACGATATTAGTAGCCACATAATCATCCCCAAAATATGACAACTTTATGAATTTAGTCACGTAGTCAGACACTATCATATTTTCTTGCTTGAGTTCAAAGAATTCTTAGGCCTTAGCATGTCTAACTGAATTCAGAAAATATTTCTCTCCATGAAGAGTTTTCATAATCCTTCTCATGTCATTGCTTATATATTTTTTGAAGTCTTGATACAATCCCACCAAACCTAGGACTCACCCTCTAGCTAGAGTGCTACTAGACTATTCTTTATGGTATTGAAAGTGATCTCCATAACTTATAAGATATTTTCAAAATTTTAGGATTGATGGTCACCTGCCATCAGATCCCTTCCTCCTATAAATATTAGAGGATGATGTGCCTTGAACCTTTGGAGGTTACTCGACCCTTCCTAACATGTAGATGCACTAGCCTGTGCAAAGGTGATAACTTCCAAACTCACAGCCTCTATGAAAGCCTGATGGTCAAAGACTAGTAGTGGTTGGCCCTCACCCCATAGATGTCATCTGTGTCCTCATTCTTTACTTTCAATCTACACAAGTCAAATAGTAAATTGAGAATCACATTTTTTTCATACTATTAGTGCACATGCCAATAAATATTAGACATTTTATTTTGAATTATCTTTTTGTTTTCTGAACCCCTAAGATTATATATCTCAACCCTAGAGTTTACATTTTCTATCCACATTTCGACCATGCATATAAACCACACAATCTAAAACACGCATCATGCAAACACATCAAAGCACAAAAAAAAAATCCAATGAATGTTGTGATCTTTCTTAGGTAACCATTTACCTTGACCTTAACACCAAGTTGTGACCTAGATATTAATTACCCGAGCACTAGGTGATCCTAACCCAAGCTCCAAATACCAAATTATGCTAAGATGTGATGCTCATATACTTTAACAATATGTCCTAGACACATGACCATCGAGCTCTAGGTATTCATACACTTAAGCTTTGGTACTAAGTTATGAAACATGTATAAACTTTAAGCTACAAATAATCATATACCTAACCTCTGATACCAAGCTGTGATACTCTAATCCATAGGGGTTCCCATTCATCCATCACACAAGGAAAATATGCAAACAAAATAATATTTTTTATACAAAAATTTATATATGCTTTCAGTCTACTCAGTGGAATAAAAAAATACTAATAATAGAAATCAAGCTACAATTGACTTTCTTCATATGTATGATTCCGTATGTAGGTCTATTATTTATGCTGAATCTCTACTTGAAAAGAATTTTCACAATGGAGTGAACAAAGTTCAGCAGAGATAAACTCATACAGTGCTACCTCCACCTAAGTGCATGTAAAAAAATAAAGTCATGCATACGTATCAACACACATTCAAGAATAATATTTACATGAATGTAAATATAGATGGAATATTTTTGTGTTCATATCCAAAGCCTCACTGACTCCCTCACACACACATAAGTCAATTATGACATATTTTATACACACACACACACATATATAATTACATACATACATATACATACATACATACATACATATATATATATATATTAGATATTCTCCATAAAAAAGTGAACATTTTACAAAAATTATTGGACATTCTTTGAAAATAGGATATTACTTTGAATATTGAACATTCTCCAAAAAAAATACTGAATAACTCAGTTTGGACGTTGTCCCACTTTGAGCCTGCGTAATTAAAATTAAATATATTATTAATTAATAACTATGCACACACTCATTTATTTGTGACGTCTCTATGCATATAAAATACAAATATATTATTTTATGATTAAATCATATTGAATACATAATTATAGTTATATAAAGATAAATTACAATGCAACATGTTATTTATCCAAACAAAGCAAAAAAAAATCAATCACTAAAAGCTAAAATTTTTAGTAATGAATAGTTCATAATTTGGTCCCAAAAGAGTTACAAACTAGATTATATTCATGGTCATTTATGACCCTTAAATAGAAAGATATTCAAATAATAGAAAACCATATCTCTTAGAATATAAAGCATTGAAACTCCTTGTATTTGATATTTACAATAAGCTCTCATCACTTGGAGAAACTTTAATTCTTGGACTATTCTTTTCCGACCCCAAAATATCCAACTAAAATGAAAAATGATACACTTGAAACTTTTTACACACACATACACACACCAAATTCTAGTTTTCCTATTTATCTTCCCAATTTCCCTTTTATTTATTTATTTAATTATTATATTAATTAATAATAATAAAATAATACTAACTAAAATGAGACACCTGGTTGCTCATGCATGTAGCTATATTTTTCCATTTTCCCATTTTTTCTTTATTTTATTATTATTTTAATTAATAATAATAAAATAATATTAACTAAAATGGGATACTTGGCTATTCGTGCATGAACATGGCAAGCTTGTATTATGCATATCCAATAAATTTTTGCCACTTGTCACCCTCCAATTTATCCATTTTTATCTCAAAATACATAAAATTTTGACTATCTCAAATATCTATTAAATTCATCATAATAATTATATTTTACGAGATCAATTCAATAGTAAAGTCTATTTTGTCATCCGGAATTTAAAAATTTTTAGATTTTTCATAGGATAAAATTACTATTTTGCCTCTTTTTCTAGACAAATAATTTTATTTTATTTTTATTTTTTTTTTCAGGTTTTACAAAAATACGAGTCCACCTTTATACTCTAAGTATCATTCTGAAAACCTAAGTATATATCCTCAACGTAGGTAGATATATTCTAATAAAGATTTATCTTATTTAAGTTATTTGTTTCATGTTATTTTACATTTTTTTGTGGCATAGATTAATCTTATTTCTAATGTCAACTATGAATATTCTGATAAAGAAAACATTAGTATAGATGTTTGCTAAAAAATCTTAAATAAGCTTTTTCCTAAAAATATATAATCAACTTATCTTCTCATATCTATTTCTTCTTGGAATATACTTGAATGAAAAAAAAAATTTCCTAAAGTGTCATGAATTAATTCATCATACATGTTTAAAAGTTATCTAGAACATATTATTTTTTGTTTAAATGTATTCAGATGAGATAAGTTACAAAAGTAATCTAAAACATTCCAAGTATTCCCCACTCAAACATGTCCATTTTATATTTGTTCCAAAATTGATCTAAATTATTCAAAAGTGGTTGAAAATTATTTTATAATCCTCATTCTAATGAGTTCAAAATATATGAGTTCTAGATGTTCTCTCAAACATGGATCAAATCATTTTTAAGATATTTTGGTGATCTATAAAAATACAACAATCAATAAATTCAATTGGAAAACACTAGTTCTAGATGTTACCATCATAAAATTCTCAAATTTATCGATGGCTTAATTTTTTCATAACTTACCGACCTAAGATGTTAATGAATCATCAACATAAAAGGTTTTTCTTGCTTGTGATGTAAATACAAACAGTTTGTCCAAATAATAGTTAATTTATGTTAATAATCATAAAATATTTGTTCATTATGATTTTGTTTCGTCTCATATTTTTTTATTGATTATATTGTTCTTTGATATAAATTTAAATTTTATCGATGATAGGTTCAATAAAATAATAGGAATGATAAATATGCTCATATGCCAATGTGTATCATCGATTAACTTCATTATTGTTGTCAAAATGAGATATCATTATTTTTGAAAAAAAAAAGTGTATCACCTCAATTGTATTTCATGAAGCATGAGTTTATTTTGAATATAAGTGAAAACATTAAATCTTACTTTATTTAAGTTTCTTTTAGATAATGTAGAACATTAATTTGGTAGTGAGTTGTTTTAGTATCTACACTAATATGTTCAGAACTATTATATTTTTGTTCTTTATCAATACATCTTGATCGTCGTTCCTCCTTTTAACTCTATTTTGTTTTGATTCTTTTCAAAAAAACAAAAAAAAAAAGAGTTGCTTCACTTATATCATTTTAAGTATGTGTTATTTAACTTTCTAGATAAGTATTTTTCTTCTCATTCAATTGTAAAGTATACAAAGTTCATTCAAACTAATAACTCCAGCACTCATCATGTATTTGATTGCTAAATATGGCTTCTTTGGACGATTTTACTTCTAGGTGGACTATAATATCAAACAATTATGTGAAAAAAAGAGATTGTTTTGCATGGTAGAAACACAATTCATGATAATAGCATTTTAAAATATTTTGGATTCACAAAAATTTGTTAAAGAATCAAAATGAATGCATGGATATCTTTTTGAACTTCTATCTTTGAAGACAAATGCATTCCAACTTATAATAAACATTTCTATACAATATTACAATCATGGAATAAATATCTACACATCACAATTCCATTATAATATTTTTCATTCTTCAAGAAGATATCATATTTTTCAATTTTTAACACTCATATACTTGCAAGCTTCACGAAAATATCTACATACCATAACTTTTTAAATATTTAAAATATTTAAATCATGTCTTGCCTTGTTAGTATTCATGGTCTCTTCTTTTAAGTTTAGCTAAATTCTTACAATGTTGCAGTAAGTAAGTGTTTGTTTTCATGTTCTCAATGTCAAAATTATGTTGAATTATTAATTCACCAACATTTTAGTTAAAAAAAATGTTTTGTTTCAATTAGGATCATGAAATGTTTCAAGCTAATGTCAAGTTGATTTCTTAAAATCTATCCTAAATATTTTTTAATTTATATAATAACTCTTTTCTATTATACCAATTTCAATCAACTTTTCTATTAAACACTATTTTTAAATAGATGACTATTACAAGGGGAAAAAATACAGTGATATTAAAAATGATACACCATAAGCATATGATATTAAAAAAAAACACAATGTTGCAGTGGTATTACTTCATAGAACATGTCAAATATGTGAGAACATTTTGTTGTATGACTTAACCATTCAATAGTGATGTTTACACCATAAGCATATGATGTTTTTCTAAAAAATATCTTGAAGGTAAATGAATTTTAAGAGGGATCATTATGACCCCTTAACTTATCTAAGAATTTTTTTTTTGATTTATTTAACACAAATAGTTGATACTACTCTCAAGTATTATTCACTAAAAGTGAAATACATGATACTATTTGAAGTAAAAAAAATTAATAAGAGCAATTCTAAGTTATGCAAAATAAAAATAAATGCTATCTTGAGAAAGAAAAATTTTCTAGAATCAATTGGCGACATTAGAAAAGCTAAAGATAAAAAATGTGAATAAATGGATGATGATGATGATGATGATATTGCAAGTTTATATTTGATAGTAATAAATAATATATTATAAAATATATCACATTATAGTCAATGAAAGAAATTTGTGAAATTTCTAAAAGTATGTATTAAGTCAAAATCTACTTTAATGATAGAACTTTGTAAATATTATCTTCTAAACTATCGTCTATGAAACACAACATAAAAAAGAAGGAATATGATGAATTCATATTCTAAATTATATATGATTCAAATGTCATTTCATCATAAATATGACTAACAATATCTCGAGAACAAAATTAGTCTTTAATGATATTGTAGTTAGTATACTTTAGGAAAAAAATAGACATAAAAATATGCAATATTTTCCTTTTAGCAAACTAAGACTTTGATTGCCTCCAAAGGAAGATTAGTTGAATGCAATTTTAGTGGGAGTCAAACTAAGAATATGTCAAATATATTGGATAAGAAAAAAAATTAAATGTTGTAATTATGAAAAGAAAAGATGTATAAAAAGATAGTTGGCATTATAAAGTAAGGTTAGAAAAAAATATCAGAAAAAATATAATTCATCATACAATCAAGGATGAGTGACATACTTTATATGATAAAATATTATACAATAAAAAAAATAAGAGTAATTAAAGAGAAAAAGATTTGCTAATATCTATTTGATGTACTTATGAGAAAATAATCATAATTAAAAAAAAGGACATAATAATTACATCAATATAAATAATCTTGGAAGGAAAAGTATTTATGAGAAATTATTATGCCTTAGAAATCATAGGTATTACTACCATAAAAATTAAAATGTATAATTATACAATGTGCATCTTCAAAAAAGTACGACATGATAAAATATATTATCTTTGGGATAGTTAAATTATTATGGGATTTAAATCTTATGTTCAAAATGAAATAATGAAAAAAAAACAATGCACTTGTAGTAATTGTTGATAATGGCCCTCAGCCTTGTATTTGATGCACTTAGACTATGCATCATATATGGCTACAACACTGTGTATGCTTACATAGTGGCCTATATGAGTATTGGGTCTTTTGTCACTTCATAAATGAAAGCATGTCGGGTTCTATTTTTAATTAAGAAGATTTTTGATTCTTACTATTTTTTTAATATGAATATATAAGCATTGTTTTTATTAGATTTTTAAGTGGATGCTATTTTTAATATTGAAGTTTAATATGCTCGTTCACTCTACTTGAGATCTTCTTCTTCTCATTCTCCTTCTTCTCATGATTTATTTTCATCTTTACCTTCTGATGTTCTATAATCCTTGTTGTATCAAGGAACTATGATCTAAATACAATAATTGGTACCATAGCCATGTTTTAATCTAAGATTAAAGATTATTTTGTAATGATTGTTCAAAAATCTTCTCTAGATCAAATGTTCTCAAGTTTCTATTCTGACCTAAACATGAATTCATAGATTAATTAGATCTAGTGTAGATATATTTAGATCTAAAAGTTTTGTGTTAAATAAACACCAATTTTTAGAAGATCCCAACATTTTCTACTCAAATTTCTTAAAGATTTTTGAACAGAATCATTATGACAACCACATATTTGAGTTCCTTAAGCTCGGGGTCTATCCCTATACCCTTGATTGATGGAGAAAACTTCGATTACTAGTTTGTTAAAATGAAAACATTATTTATATCGCAAGATATATGAGAACTTGTAGATATTGATTACACAAATGAAAGATCTCTCTTCTCTGGAAGAAAAAGAGGTGTTAAAGGAATGAAAATTAAGAAAATCTATTGTCAAACCATTACTGTTCATCCAACATGGTATTAGTAATGCTATTTTCCCCCGAATGTTAGGCTGTACTCAAGCTAAAGAGGTTTGAGATCTTCTTAAGGAAGAATTCTAGGGAGATAAAAAATTATATGGAGTTCTTTATTCCTTAAGAAAAGATTTTGAGAATCTGAGAATGAATAACTCAGATTCTCTCACTAAGTTCTTCGCTTAGTTTCTGGATGTGGTTAATCAGTTAAAAATACATGGTGAAACCATTACAGAAACTCAATTAGTTCAAAAATTTCATATATGAATGCCTGACAAATTCGTCCCTATTGTTGCAATGATTGAGGAAACAAAGGACTTGTCAGAATTGACCACTCAATAAGTCCTTAGCTCTCTAAAATCCTATGAAAGCTAATTACTCAAGAGAGTAGAGTCTACTGCCGAATAAGCCATGCAATCAAGATGAGAGACACCAAGTGTAAAGAGAGATAATCAGGCAACATAAACTCAAAACAAAAAATGGATATCCATGTATGTTTTTAAAAATAAGGCTAGAGGTAAAAATAGAAAGTCATGCATCTTCTTTATCCTCAAATACTTCTTTAAGGGGTACACATATCTCTTGCAGTATATGCAAGAGAACCAACCACACTGAGAAAGAGTGTTGGTTCAGAACCAAGAACCAATGCCTAAACTATAAAAATTTTGGGCACCTTTTTATAGACTGTAGGTTGAAGCACATTTAATGTGCTAGTTGTGTAGAGGAAGCACCCTTTACAGAACAAATATTCTATGTGTCAGAAACAAAAAAATAAATCCTTTCTGAATGTATGGTTTCTATACATTGGTTGTTCAAGCCAAATGTCTAGAAATCATGATATATTTGTGAATTTATAGCTATTAGTAAATTCACAAGTCAAGCTAAGAAATGATGATCTTGTCCAAGCAAAAGTAAAGGACAAAGTCACTATCTCCACACCCACGAGAGATAAGGTCATAAGTGATGTTAAGTTGGTTCCAGCATTGGAACAGAATATCCTAAGTGTGGGACAATTAATGGAGAATGGATTTAATTTGGAGTTCAAAGATAATAAATATAATATATTTAATCAAGGGTTAGAAAACTCTCTTTGGACAGTAAAAATAATTAGTGGAAGGAGTTTTCCACAGACCCTTGATCAGAAACTAAATATAGCATCAACCATGAATGCTGAACAAGAGGAAACTCTGTGATACATAAGGTTAGGCGACCTAAATTACACAAGTTTAAAAATACTTTTACAAAACCAACTTGTGATTGGACTGCCTTCTAAACTCAGCATTCCCCCTTCTGTTTGTAAGGAATGTGCCATAGGTAAGCAATCCAGACAGAGCTTTCCCAAAAGCACTACCGGAGAGCATCCCAACCTTTTTAATTAGTTCATAGAAATGTTTGTGGACCTATGTCAGTTCAATCCTTAGCAAACAATAGATATTTTCTATTGTTTGTTGATGATTGTACTTAGATGATATGGGTATACTTCTTGAAACACAAGGCTGAAGCCTTTGATTATTTCAAGAAGTTTTTATCCTTAACAAAGAGACAATATATTCGAAGTATGAAAACAGTCATAACAAATAAAGGTGAAGAGTTTCTCTCATAGAAATGTAACAACTTCTATGAACAGAGAAGAATTCAGAGGCACCTAACCACCTCCTACTCACAAAAGAATATTATTGTGAAGAGAAGAAATATGAGTATAGTGGAAAAGACCAGAACATTATTAAGTGAAAAATAAATACCTAAATACTATTGGGCAGAAGCTATAAATACAATAGTTTATTTGCTCAATAGATGATCAACTAGGCCATTATAGAATCTCACTCCATTACAAGCTTGGAGTGGGAGAAAACTGAATGTAAAATATTTAAAAGTATTTGAGAGTATTTGTTACTCTCACATATCGAAACCTACTAGATCAAAGTTAGACTCCAAGAGTCTAAAAAATATTCTAGTTGGATACAGTTACAATCCAAGAATTAGAGACTATATTCACCAGAAATAAAAATATTTATGGTGAGCAGAGATGTAATCATTAATGAGTGTGCTAAATGAGAAGGTAATATACAACATTATGGTGTACAAAATATCAGTACACAAAGCTAGAATTACAAGTTCTCATTCTGAATATAGAATGAGAACTTGTAATCATTAATAGAATCCTTAGCAAATGATTATATTGAAAGCAAGTCAATGTATGTTTCAAGTTCTCATTCTGAGTCTGAGTCAAACATAGAAGAACATGATAAGATTATTACACCAGTCAAATATAAGTCATTAGAAAAGATATATCAATATTGTAATTACTCCTTAGTTGAGCTGCTCAACTATGAAGGAGCAATAAAGCATCAAGTATGGACTGATGCTATGAAGACATAAATATCTATAATAAAAAAAAATCAAACTTTGACACTAGTAGACTTACCCCAAAATAAATACGTTATTAGAGTTAAGTGGCTATTAAAGATTAAAAATCAACCAAACAACTATCAACCCTTATATAAGGCCAGATTAGTGGTCAAAGGTTATTCACATAGGGCTGCACATATTATTTCGAAACCTTTGCTTCTGTAGAAAGGTTAGAAACTGTGAGATTCTTAATAGCATTAGTGGGAGAGAAAGATTGGGCTATGTTCTAACTAGACATAAATTCTGTCTTCTTGAATGATAATCTGAAAGAATATATTTATATAGAACAATCCATTGGGTTTGTAAAATAAGGGGGCTGAGCACTGTGTTTATAAATTAAACAAGATTCTTTATGAGTTAAAACAAGCTTTCCGTGCTTGGTATCAACAAATAAACTCATACTTGATGAATCTAGGATTCAAATGAAGTATGAGTGAGACAACACTTTATAATAAAAGAAAAAAAAATTCTGGAATATTAATTGTGTCAATCTATGTAGCTGACATAATCTTTACAAGTAACAAATATGAATAGGTTGAAGTCTTTAGACATGACATACAAGATAAATACAAAATGTCAGACTTAGGATCCCTATACTACTTCTTGGGACTTTAAATCTTTCAAGACTCAAGTGGCGTGTCAGTATGCCAAACAAAGTATATTCAATCAATACTGAAAAATTATGACATGAATAACCATATACCAATTTCTACACTATTAATTGTAAATCAAAAATTAATTTTTGCCCAATGCAAAATAATGATGGTAAATCATACATAAGTCTAATTGGTAGTCTATTGTATGCACATGTCAGATGACCTGATATAGTGTATGTAGTATACTTTGTCTAGATTTATGCATGTGCCTAACCATATATATCTTAGTGCTACTAAATGAATCTTATGGTATCTTAAAGGAGCGTAAACTTTGGTCTAAAATATTCTAGAATTAAACACACTAAGATAACTGGTTATTCTGATAGTGACTGGGGAGGATGTATTGTAGACTATCGAAGCACTTCTAAATATGTCTTTACTATAGTAACTACAGCTATAACTTGATCATCCAAGAAATAATCCATAGTTAGATGATCAACTAGGTAATTAAAGAATCTCACTCCATTGCAGGCTTGGAGTGGGATAAAACTGAATGTAAAACATTTAGACGTATTTGGGAGTATCTTTTACACTCACATATCAAAACATACTAGATCAAAGTTAAGACTCCAAGAGTCTAAAATATATTTTAGTTGGATATAGTCTACAATCCAAGGGTAATATACCGTATTCACTAGAAACAAAATATTTTTAGTGAGCAGAGATGTAATCATTGATGAGAGTGCAAGATAAAAAATGCAATATGATAAATTCTGGTGTACAAAATATCCGCATACAAGGCTGAAATTTAGAATCTTCAGCAAATGATAACATTGAAAGCAAGCCAAGCTATGTTTCGAGTTACCATTCTGAGTCTGAGTTAGACATAAAAGAATATGATAAGATTGTTACACCAGTCAAGTATAAGTCATTAGAAAAAAATATATCAACAGTGTAATTACTCCTCAGTTGAATCGCTCAACTATGAATAGGTAGTAAAACATTAAGTATGGATTGATGCTATGAAGACATAGACATAAATATATGTAATAGAAAAAAAAATCACACTTTGACATTAGTAGACTTACCCCAAAATAAACACAATATTAAAGTTAAGTGGCTATTTTAGATTAAAAATCAACCAACCATTAATCAACCCTTATATAAGGCCTGATTAGTGGCCAAGGATTATTCCCAAAGGGCTAGCATAGATTATTTCGAAATATTTGCTCATGTAGCAAGGTTAGAAACCATGAGATTCTTAATGGCCTTAGATGGACAGAAAGATTAGGCTCTATTCCAACTAGACATAAAATCAATCTTCTTGAATGGTAATCTGAAGGAAAAGATTTATATAGAACAACCCATTAGGTTTGTAAAATAAGGGCTGAGCACTGTGTTTATATATTAAACAATGCTCTTTATGGGTTGAAATAAACTTTTCGTGCTTAGTATAAACAAATAAACTCATACTTGCTGAATGAAGGATTCATTTCAAACAAAGTATGAGTGAGCCAACACTTTATATTAAAAGAGATAAAAATACTAAAATATTAGTTGTGTCAAGCTATGTAGATGGTATAATCTTTACAAGTAACAAATATGAATTGGATGAAGCCTTTAGACATGACAGACAAGATAAATATGAAATGTCAGATTTAGGCTCCCTAACCACTACTTGAGACTTAAAATCTTTCAAGACTCAAGTGGTGTGTTAGTATGCCAAACAAAGTATATTCAGTCAATATTGAAAAATTATGGCATGAATGACTATAAACCTATTTCTATACCATTAATTATAAATCAAAAGTTAATTTCTTCCAAAGGGAGAATAATTAATTATAAATCATATGGAAATTTAATTGGTAGTATGTTATATACATTTTCCATACGACTTGATATAGTGTATGTAGTATATTTTCTTGTCTAGATCTATGCATGCAGCTAATCATATATATCTTTGTGCTGCTAAATGAATATTAAGGTATCTTAAAGGGACCTTAGATTTAGGTCTTAAGTATTCTAGAATTAAACACACTAAGATAACTGGTTATTGTGATAGTGACTAAGAGGATGTCCAGATTACTATCAAAGCACTTCTAGATACATCTTTATTCTAGGAACTATGGCTGTATCTTGATCATCAAAGAGACAATCCTCAGGTACACGATCTACTACTGAAGCTGAGTATGTTTCTATTTTAGTAGCAACCTCACAAGCTTTATGGATGAGAAAGTTATTGATTGATTTGGATGAACCTCTAAATTAGCCGACTGATATATTATTTAACAATCAGTCTATTATATCCATAGCTAGTGATGTTGTAATACATAGTAGAACAAAACATATATGACTATAATATCATTTTATTAAAGACAATTGGAACTAATGAAATGAAGTTAATTTTTTGTAGATATGAAGAGTAGTTGATTGACATCTTCACCAAGTCACTACCCAAAGAAAACTAGTCTACCTAAGAAAAAAACTAGGACTTGAACCAATTAAATCAAAGGGGGAGAATGTTGATAATGTATCCCAGCCTTGCATTTGATGCACTTGGGCTCTGCATCATATATGGCTACAACACTGTGTATGCTTACATAGTTGCCTGTATAAATATTGGGTCTTCTGCCAATTCATAAATGAAAGTGTGTCGGGTTCTATTTTTAATAAAGCAGCTTTTTGACTCGTACTATTTTTTTAATACGAATATATAAACATTATTTTTATCAGAATTTTTTTAAGTGGATGCTATTTTTAATATTAAAGTTTACTATGCTTGTTCTCTCTCCTTGTTTTATTATTATTCTTCTTCTCATAATTTCTCTTCATCTTTACCTTATGATGTTGTGTAATCCTTGTTGTATCAAGAAACTGTGATCTAAATACAACAATAATGAAAGAAAAAAAATATGATTACAAATTTATATATACTACAACAATAATAAGCCTCTATCTATTATATCAACAAATTTGATAAAAGAATTAGTGATGACTTGATAATGTAAAATGCCACAAAAAAAGATTTAAAAAATAATATTGAACAATAAATTTTTCTAGGACTCAAACAAACTTCGTTACTATGTGAGCAACATTTCATTAGTAAATAATATAGATTAAAGTTCAATAAATTGAACTTTATTTGAGAAATCTTAAAAATTATCTACTCGAATATTTGAGGAATGCTTATTCTATCCCTTAGAAGCCTTAAGATACATTATTTATTTATTTAATGGCACAAAAAGATATTGGGTGTAAATCTAGAGGAAACTATATGTTTCTATTTTTAAAAATATTTAAAACACAAGTAAAACTTGAATATGAAAAAAAAAATCAAATATTTTGAGGACCTTTAATAAGGGAGAATATATTAATATTATATTTGATAATTTTTATCAATAAAAAAGTATCAAAAAGTGATACAAAAAAAACATATACTAGAATAAAATAGAGTAGCAAAACAATAAAATAGAGTAGTACAAAATTGAATAATGTGAAATTCCATACTAACTAATTATTCTCACAATCATTCAAATATCTTGTCACCATCATGTATAAAGAACATCAAAACATAATTCAACTTTCAAAATACTAAGTCTTGAGATACCTAATGTTTGATAAACTAATGAAATGAGAAAATCAATTTCATTCTTTGCATAAAGAGTTCTCAATTTTCCATAAGATAAAAAAAAATCAAACAATTTCTCTAAAGATAACAATACAAGAAAAAAAAGTAAAACTCTAAAACATATAATCAAGGCATGAGATGTTTTCACCATGATAAATTAAAAATATAGTTACATATAGACAAGTCCACAATGTCAAGTGTAATAATAATTATCAAGTTAAATGCTAATGTACACAACTATTACTCAAACAATATGTTTAGAAAGAAAGCATATAATTTCTTACATAAGCTTCATTATATGTGAGCAACATGTAATTTAATGAAATAATAAGTCCTATAAATTAAGAACAAGCGATTTCTTTATGTCATTAATAAAGAAATAATAAAAAACTAGGAATAAGTGTTCATGATAATGTGTACTATATGAAATTTACAATTAGAATAGTTAATCATAAAGATATCATTATCTTTATTGTGTGTGAACTACATTTACATAAGCCACAAGGCAATAAAGACAATTAGCCCTAATTACTACTTAGAAATAGTGGACATTTTCATGCTCCTTTTAAGCTACTAAATATTTTGTTTCAAAGCACTCCCAATAAATTAATTAAAAAAAAGAAGTAAATATTTTTAATTAAAAAAAATACAATTAAAATAATTAATTTTCTCTCCTTGTCAAGCTCCATGGAGCTAGTGGAACTCCTAGTCAAGCTCTATGAAGCTTGACGGGAGCTCCTCGTATTCCATGGAGCTCGACCATGAGCTCCATGTAGCTCCTCGAGCTCGATGAGGTTGTGGAGCTCAATAAGAGCTCATGGTCGAGCTCCAGGAGCTCGTGGTCGATCCGAGATCTCTTGGTCGATCCGAGAGCCACTACTATAGTCAATTATGCGTTAAAGGTATTAATTACACGATTGATAAAACAGACTACTATAGTCAATTGCAAGAAGTCATAAAATTAGAGTACCCAGGATGGCCCATTAAAAAGATTATTTTATTTAAGTATGAGTGGTTTGACATTACACCAAATATTGGGATGAGGATCAATAAGCAATGCAAATTTGTTTTAGCAATGCAAGCACAACAAGTGTATTATTGCACATATATAAGCTTAAAACATGATACTAGATCTTGATGGGCTCTTTGTAAAATCAAAGCTAGGAATGATTGAGATGCTTGCAGAGCCAGAAATTACCCCACAAGATCCATTTCAACAAGAAACAAATGATGTTGAAGAATATAGTTTACCGGTAGAAAATGAAACTATTTTTCTTAATGATCAAATAGGTGAAATGTTAAATATCGATGTAACTGGATCACTTTTTCATGAAGATGAAGAGGAAGAAGAATATGGTAAGTTTTTCTCTATCTGTGAGAACAAATAGCAAGAGTGAGATTTCATGAGATTTAGATAAAATCTCATGAAGCAAATATTTGTATCATGAGGTAAACACACACTTTTTCTTGGTTAAAGATATCTCGATAAGTATGCTGATTCTATGAGAACAATATCATGCTCAAAACCAATATGATCAAATATAGTCAATGAGTGACTCTCTTTATCAACTAAAAGTTGATGCATGGTGATAGATAAGAGACAAAGAGTGATGAATCCAAATGCAATATATATATATATATATTCACACTCTTCCTAAGCATGTTAAAGAATAAATCATTATTAAACAATTAACATCTAAACTCATTAAAATTTTATTAGTCTATGGTAATAAATATACTCTCTCTGGGAACTAAAGTATCCAAGAAAGACATAACTCAAGGCCTTGGATAGTAGTTTCTCTCATCCTAGAGAACAATCAAAAAAAATAAGTAAAACAAAAAACTCTAGAAGACTATAATTTTGGAATACTCTTTCCAAGTAAAAATATGAGTCATCTCAATCAGTTGTCTATTCTTCCTTCAGCCACCTTATTTTGTTGAAGGTATGATATTACAAAAAAGTCTAGTATATAATCTGATGATATATGTAATAAATATTAAATTGATATGACATAAATTATAATATATTATTATTTTTTAATTTTTTTTAATTTTATCGAATTGAGTTTTTATCAATTTATAAAAAATTTTAACCAAAGAAGACTTCTGATCTATCACGAAATAGATATATCCAAATATATCTTGAACAATCAACAACAAATATGATCAGATACTCAAATCTCTCTTTAATCATATTTCTATTAGGTTTTCATATGTTTAAGTTAAAGATGTCAATCGGGTCATGTCATATATGCATAGCATCGTAGGAGGTAGGCTCGTCTATAGTTATTTGAGATGCAATATGCATCGAGATGCAAGGTGCATCGAGACAAAAGGCACACCGAGATGCAAGGCAAACCAAGGCAAAGCACATCGAGGCACAAAACCCTTTTGGAGCATGGAGGCTCAAGGGGTAATAAAGGCGAAATTTTTTTGTGTGACATACTCTACATAAAAATACATAAAATTTTTATATTTAACTAAAGAATTATTTATAATTTTTATCTATTAATAAAATAAAATAAAATAAAAATAACATTAAACATAAAAAAATATATATTATTAGTACTTCTCAACTAACTATCATTAAGAATAATAAAATAAAATAATTGAATTTTAACATTCCAATAAATAAAGTTAAAAAATTAAACTTCAAATATAGCATATCAATAATAAAAATAAAATATCATTAATATTTTTTGTATAACAAAAATTTAAAACATAAAAAGATATACAAAATAAATACTTATAGATATTGCTCAAGCTCTAAATCCATAAAATCATCATGACTATCATTTGTTTCATCATCACTCTTGAACTCTTACTTGTCTTAATCTTCATCTCCTAATAACTGGCTAGTCGAGTTCCAAGAACTCCTGATCAAGCTCTAGTCAAGCTCCAAGAGTTCCTAGTCGAGCTCCAAGAGCTATAGTCAAGCCCCAAGGCTCCAAGAGCTATAGTCAAGCCCCAAGGCTCCAAGAGCTATAGTCAAGCCCTAAGGCTCCAAGAGCTCATGGAGCATTTTTGGATAAGTTTATTTAGCGAGAGGGGAGGAGAGAGTAAATAATTTGGTGTAATTTTTTTATATTAAAAATTAAATTCCTTTTTCTCGTTATCTTATGATTTACCAGAATAGTTTAGTTTTAATACTTAAAAAAATATGGGAAATTATGTTTTGGATACTTCTCTTGAAAATTTTAAAAATTAGTAACTAAACTTTTAATATTTGAAAAGAAAAACCATAAAATAATAAATTAAAAATAAAAACACTCGAATTGATAAGTCCTAAAAAACCCTCGGCCCTCGCACTCACCCTCGTCCTTGCCCCCCGCCCACCCCCCTCCCCCCGCCACCCCCCTTTTTCAGCCCCTCTACACGAGCTTCATCATGGAGCTTCCTAGAGCTCAATAAAGAAGCTCTGCATTAAGCTCATTGGTGGAGCTTAACGAGCTCCATGATGGAGCTTGAGGAGCTTCAACAAGCTCGACGACACGATGAGTTCACTAGAGCTCGACGAGCTCCATGATGGTGCTTGTGGAGCTCCTCGAGCTTGGCGTGGAGTTCACTAGAGCTCGATGAGCTCCATCGAGCTCCACAATGGAGCTCCATCGAGCTCGACTTGGAGCTCATTGAAGCTTGAAGAGCTCCTTCATGGAGCTTCGTTGAGCTCCACGATGGAGCTAGTCGAGCTCCAGTGAGCCCTACGATGAAGCTAGTTGAGCTCCAGTGAGCTCTACGTCGAGCTCGCTAAAGCTCTAGTGAGCTTCACAATTGAGCTCATTGGAGCTCATGGAGAACCGTCGAGTTCGATGGAGCTCATGGAGAACCGTCGAGTTCGATGGAGCTCATGGAGAACCGTCGAGTTTGATGGAGCTCATGGAGAACCGTCGAGTTCGATGGAGCTCCATCGTAGAACTCAGTTAAGCTCCATGATAGAGCTCAAGGAGCTCCATTGTGGAGTTTGATGGAGCTCCATGAAAGAGCTTGTTGAGCTCTAGCTCCAACGAGATCCACGAATGAGCTCTCTAAGGTTCGATGAAATCCGTGGAGTTTGGCGAGCTCGCTAGAGTTCTAGTGAGCTCCACAATTGAGCTCATTGGAGCTTCGTCGTGGAACTCAGTCAAGCTCCATGATATAGAGGTTAAGGAGCTCCATATGGAGCACCATGAAAGAGCTCGTTGAGCTCTGGTTAGTCCACGAGCTCCAATGAGGTCCACGAATGAGCTCACTAGAGCTCGACGAGATCCATGGAGTTTCGTCAAGCTCAACGTGGAGCTTACTAGAGTTCAATGAGCTTCACGGCAGAACCCCGCCAAGGATGAGGGTGATTTACCAAAGTATGATTTATTTTTAATTTAAATATTTAAAAATATGTAAATATTTTTAATATTTAAAAATATTAAGTATGATTTACCAACGCTCGTCCAAAGTCCAAACCAGAGTATGATTTACCAGTGTGATTTACCAACGCTCCACCAAACAAAAATTCCAAAACACGAATGCACGGTTGCAAACATTTTTATACATCGTCCACTGACCAAAATAAAGGCTCAAAGCTCTTCAACTGAGGAGCTCCTTGTCAAGTCATCCTTGATCTACTTTGATTTGTCCTTCGCATCCTCATATTTAGATGCAACGGTTTTGTTGACGGGCTGTTCGTTTAAGTTGAGCGGGCTTAGAGTAAAATGACTATTAAGCCCTTAATGAGCATTTATTAAATATGTAGCTGTAAAGTTTTTTTTAATATTTTCTTTGTTTCAATTATTAGAAGGGATATATAAACTCCTTTTTTCTTGACCTAGCTGCCGAACATTATTATTTTTCATTGATTGATTATTTGGTTTCCTGCTGCTGCGCGACTCTCTTCTTCATCTCTTCTCTTCTACTCATCTTCTCTGTTCTGTGCTTATTGTTCTTAAGAATTCCTTTTTTTAACAAGGAATTGTTGTTCTTAAACAATATTCTGGTATCAGAGCATCGTTACCTAACCGAGATCGAGATTATTTTTGAATATTATTCAAATCTAATTTCTCCAAATTAGACGTTCTCTGAAAAAACCTAATTATTTTAACAAATTTCTTAAGATCTAGCATAGATCTGACTAGATCTACTAAGATCTAAAGGTTTTGTGGTTTTTAAAACCTATTTTTTACAAAACCCTAATATTCTGTTCAAAATTTTTTCAAGTTGTTCTTTAAAATTAATATGTTTTCAAAAGGTCAAAACTCATCAAACTCGGGTTCGATTCCTATTCCCTTATTTGATGGTGAAAATTTTGATTACTAGCTTGTTAAAATACGAACATTATTTATCTCCCAAGATATATGGGAAATTGTGGTTTCTGGATATGTAGAAGCCCCAAATTTCTCTATTCTAGAAGGTAAAGATTTGTTACAAGAGAAGGAATTACAAAAATTAAATGCCAAAGCATTACTTTTCATCCAACATGGTGTAAGTAATACAATATTTCCCCGATTGCTTGGCTATACTCAAGTTAAGGAGGCTTGGGACCTCCTAATCGAGGAATACCAAGGAGATAAGAAGGCTCGAGGAGCTCTTCTGCACTCATTTAGAAAAGATTTTGAGAATCTGAGTATAAAAAACTCAGATTCTCTTACTGAGTTTTCAACTCAGTTCCTTGATATATTTAATCAACTTAAGATTCATGGAGAAGACATCTCTGAGACTCGATTAGTTGAGAAATTACTAATCTGTATGCCTGATAAATTTGATGCTATTATGGTAGTGATAGAGGAAACCAAGGATTTATCAAAGCTGTTAATCCAGCAAGTTCTGAGTTCATTAAAATCATATGAAAGCCAATTATTGAGGAGGACAGAATGTTCTGGAGAAACTGCAATGCAGTCAAGATGGGAGGATAATTCCAACAAGGATGAAAATCAATCCAAAGACATGAGGAGTAAGAGAAGCAGTCAAAGGTATTGGTTAAAAAATAAAAACAAAAATAAAATTAAAACTGGCTCTTCTTTTACTCTCTCTAATGACTCACTTAAAGACCAACCTGTCTCTTGCAATATATGCAAGAGATTAAACCACACTGCGACTGAGTGTTGGTTTCGAAAACAAAATCAATGTCAAAACTGTAAAAGGTTTGGGCATAATTTGAAGAACTGTAAAAGCATCTCCAAACAGAATGCTGGTTTTACAGAGCGAGTAGCCTCTATAGAACATCTGTTTTATGCAAATGAAACAGAAAATATACCTTCGATAAATACCTGGTTTCTGGACAATGGTTGCTCAAACCACATGTCTGGAAATAAGGAAATATTTGTGGATTTACTTCCAGTAGTAAATTCACAAGTCAAACTGGGCAATGGTGAATTAGTTCAGGCGCAAGCCAAGGCAGAGTGGCAGTACCCACCTGCTCTGGAACAAAATTCATAAAAGATGTACTTCTGGTTCCTGCCTTGGACCAGAATTTATTAAGTGTTGGCCAGTTAATTGAAAAGGATTATAAACTATCATATGAGAATAATGTGTGTGAAATTTTTGATCATGAGAGTGATCAACCCTCATGGACAGTAAAGATGTCAAGTGGAAGAAGTTTTCCACTGACATTTGCTGAGAAAACAGATAGGGCATTATCAATGAATGTCCAATCTGTAGCTTCTCTTTGGCACAGAAGGTTTGGGCATTTAAATTATTTAGACCTAAAAAATAGTTTTCAAAATAATTTTATAAAAGGAGTGCCTTAAAACCTTGTAATACCTACCTTTGTCTGTGAAGAGTGCTCACTGGGAAAACAAACTAGAAAGAGTTTTCCAAAGCACTCTGCCTGGAAAGCTTCCAAGCCCTTAGAACTACTGCATGCTGACATATGTGGTCCCATGTCAGTGAAATCACTAGGTAACAGTAGTTACTTCTTACTGTTTATTGATGATTGCACAAGACACATATGGGTGTTCTTCTTGAAGCACAAGTCTGAGGCACTTGAATGCTTCAAGAAGCTCCTATCACTTGTCGAAAGACAATCTGGACTAAGTCTAAAAACACTTAGAACAGATAGAGGAGGTGAATTCCTCTCTCAAACATTCACAAAATTTTGTGAACTTAAAGGAATAGCTAGGCAGCTGACCACCGCCTACTTACCACAACAAAATGGAGTTGTGGAGAGAAAAAATAGAACTGTAATGGAAATGGCCAGATCACTTCTAAATGAGAAAGGTTTACCAAAAACTTTTTGGGCAGAAGCAGTGAACACATCAGTGTATTTGCTCAATAGGTGCCCTACCAAAGCACTGGAAAACCGTACTCCAGTGCAAGCCTAGACTGGAAGGAAACCAAATGTCAAACATTTAAGGGTATTCGGAAGTGTTTGTTACTCCCATATACCAAGTGCACAAAGGACCAAACTAAACTCAAAGAGTCTTAAGTGCATCTTAGTTGGATACAGTATGCAATCCAAGGGTTACAGACTGTATTCACCAAAAACTAAGTCATTTTTGGTGAGTAGAGACATTCTGATTGATGAAAATAGTAAATAGGTTGAAAGTTTGAATGAAATAAATTCTGGAACTAAAAATGGTTGTACAGAAGCTGCTGTAGCTAGCAATAAATTAATAAGCACTCCAAGGTACGATTCCAGCTCACTCTCTGATTTTTCTTCTGAGTTTTCTTCTGATTTTTCTTCTGAATGTGGTTCTGAATACAAATCTAAATCTGTTTCTGAATATAGTTGTAATTCCTCACATAATTCTGAATCTATGACTGAACCAAATAAAATAACTCCTGTTAAATATAAAGACTTGACGGATATTTACTAGAGATGTAATTACGCCTCAGTTGAGTCACTCAGCTATGAAGAGGCTATAAAACATCAATTCTGGATAGAAACAATGCAGACAAAAATGTATGTCATATAAAAAAATAACACTAGGACTTTAGTCGACTTACCCCCAAATAAACACAGCATAGGTGTTAAGTGGATTTATAGGATTAAGACGAAATCGAATTCAAATCAGCCTGTATATAAGGCTCGATTGGTAGCTAAAGGCTACTCACAAAAACCCGGAATAGACTACCATGAAACCTTTGCTCCAATAGCAAGGTTAGAAACCATAAGGCTTTTAATAGCCTTAGCTGGACAGAAAGGCTGGAATTTATTCCAATTAGACATAAAGTCAGCCTTCCTAAATGGAAGACTAAAGGAAGAAATCTATGTAGAACAACCCCCTGGGTTTGTAAAAAAGGGGAGTGAACACTATATTTATAGATTAAATAAGGCTTTGTATGGGTTGAAACAAGCTCATCGTGCTTGGTATCAACAAATTAATTCATACTTTCTGAATCAAGGATTCAGCAGAAGTAAAAGTGAGCATACACTATATATTAAAAGAGATAAGCATTCTGGAATTTTAATTGTCTCTTTATATGTAGATGATATTATTTTTACAAGCAATAAAATTGAATTAATAAATAACTTTAGGAGAGAAATGGAAACTAAGTATGAAATGTCAGACCTAGGAAATCTAAAACAATTCTTAGGACTTGAAATAACTCAAGACAAAAATTGTGTGTCGATTTCTCAAATTACATACATTAAACTATTGCTGAAAAGTTTTGGAATGAGTGACTGCAAGCCTATATCTACCCCCTTGGAAGTAAACCAAAAATTACTTTCAGCTCAAGGAAAACTAGTAAGTAAAAAGACATACAGAAGCTTAATTGGAAGCTTGCTATATGCATCAGCAACCAGACCTGATATTGTATATTCTATCCATCTGTTATCACGATTTATGCATTGTCCAAATCACATACATTTAAGTGATGCCAAAAGGATATTGAGGTATCTTAAAGGCACAATTAATTTAGGTCTAAAATATCACAAAATTAACCATACAGAAATTATTGGTTACTGTAATAGTGATTTGGGAGGAAATCCAGAGGATTACAAAAGTACCTTTGGATATGTGTTTAACTTAGGAACTGCGGCTGTTTCTTGGCAGTCCAAGAAACAATCAATCATAGCCCTGTCTACTACTGAAGCTGAATATGTTCCAGCTTCAGTTGCAACCTTCCAAGCCTTATGGCTTAGAAAACTTTTGGGTGATTTAGATAAACCTCAAAAACATCCAACAAAAATTCAGTGTGATAATCAATCGATTATATCTATCGCGAGTGATATGGTAATGCATAGTCAAACTAAACACATAGGCTTAAAATATCACTTCATTAAGGATGCAATTGAATCTAATGAAGTTAAATTGATTTTTTGCAGGACCGAAGAACAAGTTGCCGGTATATTTACGAAGTCCCTACCTAGAGAAAAACTGGTCTACTTGAGAGAAAAACTTGGTCTGATCTCAACTACATCGAATGGGGGGGGACTGTTGACGGGCTATTCGTTTAAGTTGAGCGGGCTTAGAGTAAAATGACTATTAAGCCCTAATGAACATTTATTGAATATGTAGCTGTAAAGTTTTTTTTATATTTTCTTTGTTTCAATTATTAGAAAGATATATAAACTCCTTGTTTTTTTCTTGACCTAGCTGTCGAACATTATTATTTTTCATTGATTAATTATTTGGTTTCCTGCTGCTGTGCGACTCTCTTCTTCATCTCTTCTCTTCTACTCATTTTCTCTGTTTTGTACTTATTGTTATTAAGAATTCATTGTTTTAACAAGGAATTATTGTTCTTAAACAACAAGTTTCCATGGCAGACTGCAAAGTTACTGCAGCTTTCTTCTTAGAAGACTCATAGCCTTCCTCTGCCTTTTCTTTTGGCCAGCTTATCTGCTCAGTCGTATCTTCTTTCTTTGGTTTCCCATTTTCCATTGTCACTTCTCCAGCGTCTTCTGCCAAGTTCTTCACATCATCGGTACCTTCTTTAACCTTATGATAATAAAATATCAGAACACAATATAAATTGCTTAATTTCTAGAAATTGTCTTTCAGCGAACACAACCCATGAGTTAATGCTAAATGAAAGTGCTGAAAGACACCTCAACGACCTTCTCATGTGTTTCTTCAACCGTCTCCCCAGCTCTCTCTTTTTCCTCGTTAGTTTTCACCTTTCTTTCTTGATCTTTCTCTCTAGCTTCTTGGTTCCTACCTATAGTTTCCGAAATCTTGTCTTTCGCCCATTCTGTCCACGATTTACTTCCTTCCTTCGCCTCTTTTTCCTTGTTCTCCATCCTTTGATTCACTTCCTATATGTTTCCAAAAGCTATCTATCTATTAATCTAAATATTATTATATTTGTCTATCTCTCTATCTTTCTTTTTGTCTACCATTTTATGTTTCTTTCAATCTTTTAGTCTAAAGTCTATTAGTTTATGTGTTTATCTATCAATCAATTAATCTATCCATATGTCTATCTATATATCTGTCTATTTGCCTAACTTTATATATATATATATATATATATATATATATATCTCTCTCTCTCTCTCTCTCTCCATTTATATACCTATCTTTCTATATACCTATCTATCTATCAGTCTATCTATGTATCTATCTATCTATGCATCAATATTTTGAATTATCTATTTATCTATCTGTCTATTTATCTATATGTATGTCAATCTATATATTTGTCTATCTTTCTATCATCTATCTATCTGTCTCTCTGTCAAGTTATCTATTTATCTATCTATTTGTCTATCTATCTATCTTTTTGTCCATCTGTCTATCTATCTGTCTATGTATCCGTCTATCTATCTATCTATTTATCTATCTCTCTATATGCATATCTATCTATCTATCTATTTATCTATCTATCTAAATATCTATATGACTTTCTATTTGTCTATCTATCTGTATATATATCTATCTATGTATTTTTCAATCCTTTTATTTTTCTATCTTTTTTTCCATCTATCTATTTATCTATCTAAATGTCTATAATCAATCAATCTATCTATATGTCTATCTATCTATTAATTAGTCTACTTATCTATTTATCTATCTCCTTGTCAATCTATCTTTTTATATATCAATCTATCTTTTTATATATCAATCTATCAATCTATCTATTTTATTATCTATCTGTCTATTTATTTGAATCTCTCTATCTCTCTATCTTTATTTTTATGTATATCTATCTATCTATCTTTCTGTCAATCTTTTTATCTATCTATCTATCTATATATATGTATATCTTTCTGTTTATCTATATGTTTATCTATTTGTCTTTCTATTTCTCTATCTATCTAACTATATATATATATATATATATATCAATCTGTGTATCTATATGTCAATCTATCAGTCTATATATCTATATATTTATCTGTCTGTCTACTTGTATATCTATCTATCTTACTATCTATCTATATAACTATATATCTATTTATCATTCTATATATATTTCTATCTATCTATCTGCCAATCTATATATAAATCTATGTGTTTATCTATCTGTCTATCTATCTATCTATCTTTGTATCTATTTATCTATCAATCATTCTTTCTATCTATCTACTGACCTATCTATCTATTCATTTATATATCTATCTATTTATCTGTCTATATATCTATCTATGCATCTATCTGATTGTCAATTTTTTTGTATATATATATATATATCTCTATCTATCTATCTGTCTGTCTATCTATCTTTCTATCTATAAATCTATCTGCCTATCTATTTGTCTATCTCTCTTTATCTATTTGTCAATCTTTCTATTTATATCTCTATCTATTTATCTATCTATCTATCTATCTATTTAGCTATATATAGATCTTTCTTTCAATATATCTATATATCTGACTATATGACTTTCCATATATCTACCTACCTACCTATCTATATGTCTATCTACATGCCCATCTTTCTATGTATCAATATGTGTATTAATCTATCTATCAATCTGTTGATCTACCTACCTACCTATCTATCTATTTGCCTATCAATATGTCTATCTATCTATCTATCTATTTGCCTATCAATTTTTCTATCAATCTATCTATCAATTTGTCTATCAATATATCTATAAATTGTCTATTAAGTTCTAAATCATTTTGTATATCAATCTTCTTATCTATATGTCTATATATCTGTCTATCTATCTATTTATTTATATGTCTAACTATCTGTATATCAATCTATATAACTATCTATCTGTCTATCGGCCTATTTATTTATTTTTCTATATTTTTATTTATTTGTATATCTATCTAATTGTCTATCTATGTATCTACATATCTATCTATCTATCTTACTATCTATCAATCTATCTAACTATATGGCTAACTATCAATCTAACTATTTGTCTAACCATCTCTCTAATTATTTGTCTATCTATCTATCTATCTAATTATCTATCTAATTGTCTATCAATTTATCAATCAATATTTCTATCAAATAGTCTATCAATCTATCAATTAATCCACCAATTAATTTGTGTATCATTCTATCTATCAATCTATCTTTCTATATGTCTATCTATCTATCTATCTATTAATCTATATGTCTATCTATTTGTTTATCTCTCTGACTATTTATTTATCTGTTTATCTCTTTATCTATTTGTCTATCTACCTATCTATTAATCTATCGATTTGTCTTTCAATCTTTCTATCAATCAGTTAATCTATTAGTTTATAAATATATTTATTTATATATCTATCTTATAGTAAATTTATTTATTTATCTATCTGTCTATCTATATGTCTATCAAACTTTATATCTATGTGTATGTCTATCTTCTATCTATCTATTTATATTTTTATCTATCTATCTAACTATATATCTATCTATATATCTATATATATTTATCCATCTATATGTAAATCTATTTATCTATCTATTTATCTATCAATCTATCTGTCTGTCTATCTGTCTGTCTGTCTATCTATCTATCTATCAAACTAACTATCTAATTATCTATAAATCTATCTGAATATCTATCTTTCTATTTATCTGTCTATCTATTTGTCTATCTATATGTCTTTCTATCTGTCTATCTTTCTATATATCTATATGTGTATCTATCTTTAAATCTTTTTATTTATCTATCTAAATGATTATTTATCTATCTATCTATCTGTATATCTATATGTCTAACAATATCTATATTTATCTATCTATATATCATTTGATCTATCAACTATATGTCTATATATCTATTTATTTATCTTTCTATCTATATATCTTTCTATCTATCTACCTTTATATATATATATATATATATATTTATATATGTCTGTCTATCTATCTATCTATTTCTATATCTATCCATCAATTTGTAAATCTTTCTTTCGATCTTTTAGTCTATTTATCCATCTAATCTCTATAAATCTTTTTTGTCTATCTATCTATATGTCTATCTTTCTATCAATCAATCTATCTATCTATTTATTTTCTTTCTATTTTTCTTTCTATTTGTTTATCTATCTCTCTATTGATCTATCTATCTAACTATCTATCTCTCTATTTATTTATCTGACTATCTATCTCTCTATTTATCTATATATCTATCTATCTTTCTATCCATCTGTCTATATATCTATTGATCTATCTATATATTTGTCTACTATCTATGTATCAATATGTGTATTAATCTAACTATCAATCTATCGATAAATCTATCAATCAATTTGTTAATAAATATGCCAATCAATCTATCTATCAATTTGTGTATCAATATATATATATATATCTATCTAAAAATTTGTCTATGATTCTGTCTATATATCTGTCTATCTATTTATCTATATATCTATCTATTAGTTTATCTATCTGACTATTTATCTTTCTAATTATCTATTATCTCTTGATCTATTTATCTTCTATATGTCTATCTATTTATCTAACTATCTATCTATTATTCTATCTAACAATCTATCTCTCTATCAGTCTATCAATTAGTATATATATATATATATAACTATCCTATTTGTCTATCTATATATCGATCTATCTGTCAATATATTTGTCTATTTATATCTCTATCTATTTGTCTATCTATCTGTATATTTATACTTCTATCTTTCTGTCTATCTAACTATCTAATTATCTAACTATCTATCTTTCTAATTGTATATGAAATTGTCTATCTATCTGTCCATCTATATGTCTTTCTATCTATCTAATTATCTATCAATATATTTGTCTATCTATCTGTATATTTCTCTATATATATGTCCACTATCTATGTATTAATATGTGGATTAATCTATCAATAAATCTGTCGATCAATATATCTATCAATTTGTCTATAAATTTGTTTAACAATCTGTCTATGTCTAACAATCAATCTATAAATCTATCTATTAATTTGTCTATGATTTTATCTATTAATATGCCAAGCTATTTGTCTATATTTTTGACTATATATGTATTTACCTACCAATTTGTTTATCTATTTTACAATGTATCTATATATCTATCTATATCTTTATCTATTTATATATCTATCTATTTATCTAACTATATGCCAATTATTCTATCTATCAATCTATCTATCAGTCTATAAATTAGTCTATCTATCTATATATCTATCTATCTATCTTTGTGTCTATCTATCTATCTTTCTATTTACTTAGCTATCTATATGTCTATCTTTTTCTCTATCTATATGTACATATATCTGTCTATGTATCTAACTATCTAACTAACTAACTATCTATCTATATATCTATCTATATGCCTATCTATATATCTTTCTATGTGTCTATCTATCTATATTTCTATTTGACTATCTATCTTTTAATCAATCTATTTATCTATCTAACTATCTATCTATCTCTTTATCTACATGTCTATCTGTTTGTCTGTCTATATATATATATATATATATATATATATATATATGTTTATGTATGTGTATATATATATATATATATATATATATATTTCTGTCTATCTAATTTTCTACCTCTCTATCAATCTTTTTTTCTATATATCTATCTATCTATCTGTCTGTGTATATATATGTCTATCGATTTTCAATCTATCTGTCTATTTATTTGTTATTCTATTTGTCTATCTATCTATCTATCTGTTTATCTGTATGTCTGTATGATTATCTATCAGTCGATCTATTTGTCTATCACTTTTGTCGATAAATCTATCTGTTTTTTTATCTATTTATCTATAAATCAATTTATCTATCTTTATATACATCTATTTGTCTATCTATATATTTATTTAAGTATATATTTATCTATCATTCTATATGTTTATTTGTCAATCTTTTTATTGATCTATCTATCTGTTTGTCTATCTATATATCTATCTATCTATCTAACTATCTATCTATTAGTCTATTTATCTATCTATCTATTTGTCTATCTATCTCTCTATATATCTACCTAATGATTTGCATATTTATGTATATATCTATCTATCTTTCATTTGATATATCTATCTATTTATATATCTATTTGTCGATATATATATATATATGTCAATTAATGTGTGTATAAATATGTGAATTAATCTATCTATCTATCTGTCGTTCAATTTGTCTATCATTATGTAGATCAATTTGTGTATCAATCTGTGTAACAATTTGACTATCAATCTGTCATTAATCTCTCTATTAATTTATTTATCAATCGGTCTAATAATTTTCCAATCTATATGTCTATATATTTATCTATCTTTCTATTTAACTATATGTCTATCTATTTGCTTATCAATCTAACTATCTATCTAACTATCTATCTCTCTATCTATTTGTCTATCTATCTGAATATTTATTTATTTATCTATCTGTCTATTAATCTCTTTATCAATCTATCTATTTATCAATTTATAAATCATTATGTCTATCTATCTGTCTGTTTGTCTATCTATCAATCTATATATCTCTCAATCAATTTGTCTAATTATATGTGTGTATATTTGTCTATCTATCTATTTATCTATCAGTCTATCTATCTATCTAAATATATGTCTCGCTCTATATTTATTTATCTATCTATATATCTATCTGTCTATCTATGTACCTATCTATATAACAATATATCTATCTATCTATATATCTTTTTATCTATCTAGTTGTCTTTATATATGTCTATCTATATGTCTATCTATCTATCTATCTACCTACCTATCTATCTTACTATTTATGTATGTATGTATCTATCTATCTATCTATTTGTCTGTCTATCTGTCTAACGATCTGGCTATCAATCTATCTAAAAATCTTTTTATCCATATATTTGTCTATCTATCTCTCTACCTATCTATCTATATAACTATTTATCTATCTATATATCTATCTATCTGACTATCTATCTCTCCAATCTATCTAACTATATATATATACACACACACACACACATATCTTTTAGTCTATATAACTTTCTATCTCTCTGACAAATATTTTGTCTAAGTATATGTCTAACTATTTGTCTATTATATATTTATCTATTTCTTTCTATATTATTTATCTATCTTTTTATCTATCTATTTATCTTTTTATCTATATGACTATTTATCTATCTAATTCTCTATAATCAATCAATCAATCTATCTAGTTATCTATCTATTTATATATCTATATGTTTATGGATCTATCTACATATATATTTAACTATTTATCTATCTGTTTATCATTTTATCTATCTATTTGTCTATCTATCTCTCTATCTATCTTTCTATCTTTTTGTTTATCTATCTATCTATATGGCTATCTATCAATTTAACTATATATATATATATATATATATATATATATATATATATATATATATCTATCTATCTATTTAACTATTTATCTACCTATCTAACTATCATACAATCTATCTATCTATCTATCTATATATCTATATATTAATCTATCTATCTGTCTAATCTATCTGTCTATCTATCTAACTATTTGTTTATCTATCTATCTTTCTATTAATTGATCTATCTATCTCTCTAGCAATCTTTTTGTCTATCTAATTGTTTATATATTTGTCTATCTAATTCTTTATCTATTTATCTATCTTTTTTCTATCCTTGTATCAAACTATCTATAAGACTATTTATGTATCTATCTTTCAATCAATCAATCAATCTATCTATCTATTTGTCTATCTATCTATCTATCTATCTATCTTTTTATTTATGTATATATCTTCCTATCTATCTGCCTATCTATCTTTCTAAGATTCTTTTAATCTATCAATCTGTTTATCAATATATCTATCTATCTATCTATCTATTTATATTTTTATAATCATTCTTCTTGTCTATCAATCTGTTTATCAATATATCTATCTATCTATCTATCTATTTGTAAATCGAACTTTTTATCAATATGTCTATCTATGTATCTATTTATCGGTGTGTGTGTGTATATATATATATATATATATATATATATATATATTTGTCTATCTATCTATCTATCTATCTATCTATGTTTCCATTTATCTATCATTTTATCTATCTATTTATCTACCTATCTTTCTATCCATCTATCTATCTATCTGTTTATCAATTTGGCTATCTATCAATCTATCAATGAATCTATCTATATAATTATTAATATATCTATCTATATATCTATTTGTATATCAATATGTATATATACATATATATCTATATATCTATCAAATATATATATATATATATATATATATATTATATGACTATTTTTCTATCTATCTATCTATCTATATTTTTGTCTATCTATCTGTCTATTTACCTATATATTTGTCTATCGATCTCTCTCTCTATCTATCTATTTATATGTCTATCTATCTAATTGTCTATCTATATGTCTATCTATTTGTCTATCTATCTATCTATCTATCTTTCTATATGTTTATCAATCTGTCTATCCATTTATCTTTCTATATCTTTATCTATATAACTTTCTAACTATTTGTCTATCTATTTGTCTATCTATATGTTTATCTATCTATCCATCTATCTTTATATCTTTTTATCTATTTTTCTATCTTTTTATTTATGTATCTGTATATCTATGTGTCTATCTATCAATCTATCTGACTATCTATCTATCTTCTGCCTATCTATCTTTCTATCTATTTGTTTATCTACTTGTCTATCTATCTATCTATCTTTTTATTTATCTATATTACTATCTTTCTGTCTATCTATCTATCTATCTATCTTTTTATATCCCTGACTATCTATCTGTATATATATATATATATATATCTATATCTATATCTATATGTCTACCTAACTATCTATCTATTTATCTATTTATCTATCTCTTTGTTTCTATCTAACTATTTGTCTAATTATCTATTTATCTATCTATCTATCTATATATCTTTCGATCATTCTAAATGCCATTATACCTCTCTATCTAACTTTTATCTATCTATCTATCCAAATATCTATCTAATAATATGTTGATTTGTCTATCTATATATCTTCATATCTATCTAACTATCTATCTATCATTCTTTCTATTTCTATATCTATCTATCTATATATCTTTCGATCATTCTAAATGCCATTATACCTCTCTATCTAACTTTTATCTATCTATCTATCCAAATATCTATCTAATAATATGTTGATTTGTCTATCTATATATCTTCATATCTATCTAACTATCTATCTATCATTCTTTCTATTTCTATATCTATCATTCTATCTATTTGTCTGTATATCAGTTTGTCTATATATATATATATATTTATTTATATGTCTATCTATCTGTATATCTATATTTTTATCTATCTATCTTACTATCTATGTACATATATATATATATATATCTCTCTCTCTATCTATCTGTGTATCTCTATGTCTATCTATGTGTATATCTATCATTCAATCTATCTTTCTATGTCTATCTTTATGTCTACCTAATTGTCTATTTATTTTAATTTCTATTTATCTATATATCTATATTTCTAATAATCGATCTGTCTATCTATTTATCTGTCTTTCTATCTATCTATTTATCCATCTGTCTATCTCTCTATCTGTCTATCTATGTGTCTATCTATATAATTATCTATATATCTATTTGTGTATATATATATATATATATATATATATAAAGATATATATCTATATATCTGTCTATAAATCTATCTATATGACTATTTTTTATCTATCTATCTATCTATCTATATTTTTGTCTATTTGTCTGTCTATTTATCTATATATTTGTCTATCTATCTATCTATTTATATGTCTATCTATCGAACTATCTATCTATCTATCTTTCTATATCTTTATCTATATAACTTTCTAACTTATTGTCTATCTATTTCTTTGTCTATATGTTTATCTATCTATTTATATTTATATCTGTCTATCTATTTGTCTATCTTTCTATCTATATATTAGTATATCTATGTGTTTATCTATCAATCAATCTATCTAACTATCTATCTATCTATCTGCCTATCCATCATTTTATCTATATGTCTATCTATCTATATATTTATCTATGTATCTCTTTATTTATTTATCTATATATCTATCTATCTGTGTATCTTTCTATATATATATATATATATATATATATATATATATATCTATCTATCTATCTAACTATATGTATACCTAACTATCTATCTATCAATCTTTTTATCTATCTGTCTTTCTTTCTATCTAACAATTTGTCTAATTATTTTTTTATCTATCTATCTGTATATCTTTCGATCTTTCAAAATGTCTTTATATCTCTTTATCTAACTGTTTATCTATCTATCTATCCAAATATCTATCTAATAATAAGTTGATATATCTATCTATCTTCATATCTATCTATCTATCTTTCTATTTCTATATCTATCTTTCTATCTATTTGTCTGTATATTTGTTTGTCTTTATATCTATATCATATTTTTATCTATATGTCCATCAATCTATCTATCTATACTTCTCTTTATCTATCTATCTAACTATCTATATGTATATATATATCTTTATCTATCTATCTGTGTATCTTAATATCTAACTATGTATCTTAATATCTATCTATGTGTATATCTATCATTCAATCTATCTGTCTATGTCTATCATTATGTCTACTTAATTGTCTACCTATTTAACTATCTATTTATCTATCTATCTATCTTTTTTTCTATCTATGTGTCTAACAATCTATATATTTATCTATCTATCTATCTATATGTCTATCTGTTTATCTATCTATCTGTTTATCTGTGTCTATCTATCTGACTCTTTATATGCATATCTTTATGTCTATTTATATCTCTTTCAATTTGTCTATTTATGTAACTATCTATCTATCTAACAGTCTATCTGGAAATATTTTTATATATCTATATATATCTTTATCAATTAATCTATCTATATATCTGACTTTCTATCTGTCAATAAATCTACCAATCTATCTATTAATAAATTAGTCTATCAATCTTTCTATCATTATGTCTATCTATTTATTTATCTTTCTGTCTGTCTGTCTATCTACCTAACTATCTATCTTTTGGTCAATATATATATCTATCTGTCTATTTAACTTTATATGTATCTATATTTTTGTCTATCTATCTATCTATCTATCTGCCTATCTGTCTGTCTATATGTTTGACTTTAAATCTATCTATATCTATCTATCTATCTATTTATCTGTCTATCTATTTTTCAATCAATCTATTTATTTGTGTATCAATCTTTCTATCAATCAATGAATCAATCAATTAATCTATCTATCTATCTAACTATCTAACTATCTTAGTATCTATCTAACTATCTGACAATCTATCTGTCTTTCTAGATGCCTTTCTATGTGTCAATCTTTCCATCTATATATCTGTCTATCTAACTATCTATCAATCTATCAACCTATCATTCTTTCAATCTATATGTCTAACTATATGTCTAATTATCTGGCAATCTATTATTCTATCTATCTATCTATCTAGCTGTATATCTATCTATTGATCTATCTATTGATCTATCTATTTATGTAACAATCTATCTACCTATATATATATATATATATATCTGTCTATCTAGCAATCTATCTATTTATCAATATATTTGTCTATCTATTTGTCTTTGTATCTACGTATCTATCTTTATGTCTATCTATCAGTCTAAATATTTGTCTTTCAATCTGTCTATCAATCTATTTATCAATATGTCTATCTATATGTCTATCAATCTAAATATCTATCTATCTGACTATCTATCTGTTTGTCTATTTGATTTTTTATCTTTCTATCTATCTATTTAACCATATGTTTGTATGTTTTTCTGCATGACTATCTACCTACATGACAACCTGTCTGTTTGTCAATCAATATATCTATCTATCTATTTGTATATCTATCTGTATATCTATCTATCTATCTATTTGTCTATTAATCTCATTATTTATCTATATATTTATATGTCTATCTATCTATCTATCTGTCTGTTTGTCTAATAATATGACTATCTATCTATCTATTTATTTGTAGATCTATAAGTCTATCTATCTTTCTATCTATTTATATATATGAATATCTTTCTATCTATCTATATATCTATCCATCTATCTGTATGTCTATTTGTATTTCTGTTTATCATATTATCTATCAATATCTATATCTATTTTTCTATAAATCTATCAATCTATCAATCTATCTATTTGTCTTTCAATGTTTCTATCAATCTATCTATGAATCTATGTATCATTCTATCTATCTATCTATCTATCAATCTAGGTGTCTATCTACCTATCTAATAATCTATCTATCTATCTATTAATCAATCTATCTATTTATATATCTATCTATCTATCTATCTTTTTATCTATCTTTCTCTCTATCTATTAATCTGTCTGTCATTATGTCTATATATATATATATATATATATATATATATATATATATATATATATATCTATATATATCTATCAATCACTATGTATATTTAAATATGCTGTTTCCTATATTTACTATGTATATTTAAACAACATTGAACACCAACATTCAAAGTCCTATACAAAACCATCATGCTAACAACAGATATAAACTCTGAGTTTCCTATATTTACTACTAATTGTTTTCTTCACTGTTGCTAATCAAATATGTTGTTTAAGTTCCATGTAGAAAAAAAAGGGACAACATTTTACGAGGGGGGCGAGGGTGTTGGGAGGATGCTCAATGGTTACACGTTGTTGTCTAGGGGTCGCCTTAATTAATGGGACGCAATGTGGTACGACAATCGAAGTATTGCGTGTCTGTCAAATCCATGCTTACCTGAAAAATATAATAGGAAAAATTAGTAAAACGATAATAAAAAAATATTTATGTTTCGATGATCTAAAATATTTTAGCCAAACAGTCCAGAAGACTTTGCACCTCAATATATCAAATATTTCTTTATAGTTTTGTTCATTTTTTCAAATATTTAATATTATATATAGTGTTTTTGAAGTGAATAATATTGTATGAAAATCTATTCATGAAAATTATATATGTTATACGCACACACATTATGAATTTACAAATCATTTAAAATAAAAATATAAACTCAAAATATTATATATATTATGTCCAAATGACATAATATATATTAATGATCAAACTTCAAACACAAACAAAATAATACCGAATTATAGAATCCATTTGTATATTTGGTATATTTTTCAGCAATCAAGCACCAAATGAACACCCACATAAAACACTTTATATCCTCTACACAAATACTACCCGAATAATGTATGAATAATATACGAATATTAAACTACCTATGTATGCCCTCATATACAGAAAAAATTATTTGGAAAAAACATTTTTCCAAAACCTTGTAGTAAGTTTCTTTTTTGGGAAAACCCGCATGCAAGGTTTTAAAAAAAAAAAACCTTACACTACATGAGTAAGTGGCAATTCTCCCTTTTTGCATTACCAAAACTCGGTTGACCATAAATGAGTTATCTCTTATGTAATAAAATAAAACTAAACCCGCAATAATTTGTAAGATAGAAAATTCAAAAGTAAAACAATAAATTACATCAGGAAATAAAATACATTCAAAAGAAAATGAGAAATTGGAATATATGGGAATGATTTTCAAAGAAATAGAAAAGTCCTTTATATAGGAAAAAGTTTGGAAATCTCCAAACAGTTTTCCAATGTGGGCAAGGTGATTTTCACCTACCTCCCTATTAAAATAACATTCTCCCACTTGAAAATCACTTTCTTTGCTTGTCAATACTTGCTTCCAATCTTGTTAAGCCACATGAAGTTCTACACCATTCAAACATGTCATTGCTGATCGGTTTAATAAAAACATCCGCTATATTTTCTTCGGTATCAATCTTTTGCAAATCCACATTTCATTCTTCTACTTTTTCTCGTACAAAATGATATTGTACCCTGATGTGTTTTGTCTTTGAGTGAAATACTGGATTTCTTGCTAAGTGTAGAGCACTTTGACTATCACAAAATAAAGTAACCTTATCTTGTTTATATTCAAGCTCTTCCAACAGTATTTGCAACCAGATTGCCTCTTTACTGGCTTGTGTAGTTGCAACATATTCTGCTTCTGTTATAAAAGTAGATACAATAGGCTGCAATTTTGAAACCCAACTTACAGCACCTCCAGCAAGAGAAAAAACATAACCTGTTGTAGACTTGCTATTATCAATATTTCCAGCATATTCTGCATCAACATAACCTCTGACAATAAGATCTGAACTTCCATAGCATATTGTAGTATTTGAGGTTCCTTTCAGATATCTGAAAATCCTCTTCACAGTACTCCAATGTTCTAAGCCCGGATTTGCCATGAATCGACTAACCACTCCAACTACTTGTGTAATATCTGGTCTTGTACAAATCATTGCAAACATTAAACTTCACACTACTGATGCATATGGTACTCGAGACATCTTCATCCTCTCTTCTTATGAGCTAGTACACATACTTGAGGATAATTTGAAATTAACAGGAAGAGGGGTAGAAATTGGCTTACTATCTTGCATGTTGAAATGACGCAAGATTTTGTTAAAATAATTTTATTGAGAAAGCCAATCTTCTTATTATTTCTATCTCGGTAAATCTGCATCCCTAGAATCTTGTTTGCTAGTCCCAAGTCCTTCATATCAAATTCCCTAGCCAACTATGCCTTCAATTCTTGGATTCGACATTTGTTTGGGCCTGCTACCAACATGTCATCCACATATAATAGTAAAATGATGAAATCATTTTCTTCAAACATTTTGTAGTATGTACAATGATCTAACTGAGTCTATTATACCCAATGCTCATGATGAAGGAATCAAATCTCTTATACCAACACCTTGGTGCTTGTTTCAGACCGTATAGAGATTTGTTCAACCTACAAACCAAGTTCTCTTTACCAATTTCAACAAATCCTTCTGGCTGGAACATATAAATTTCTTCTTCAATTCTCCATGAAGAAAAGTAGTTTTAACATCTAACTACTCCAAATGCAAACCAAGTGCAGCACATAGAGTCATTACTACTCTAATTGTTGTAAGATGAACCACCGGAGAAAAAATTTCATTGAAGTCAATACTTTCTTTATGAGCATATTTCTTTATCACCAATCTTGCACGATACTGTTCTACTTGATCATTGCTATCCGGCTTTATCTTGTAAACCCATTTGTTGTCAATAGTTTTTCTTTCGATTGGTAACGATACTAGCTTCCAAGTCTTGTTCTTGTGTAGAGCTTCAATTTCTTCTACCATTGTTGTCATCCACAGAGATGCATCTGAATTATTTGAAGCTTCTTAAAATGTTGAAGGTTCTCCATCTTCTGTTAGGAGACAATATGCAATGTTGCTCTCCGTAACATACTACGAGTGCCAAGTTGGCGGTCTTTTATTACGAATTGGCCGACTAACTCCTTGAGCCTCAGACACGACTTGTTCTTGTGCTTGATGCTCTAATTCTTTCTCCATTGACTTTGGAACATCTTGTATCTGATCATTTTCTACATGAATAGTGGTAGTTTCTGAAACTTCTTTTAATGTGCTATAATCTTCAATTCTTTCTTTAAAAATTACATCTCTACTGATAATTACCTTGTGGTCAGTGGGTTCCCACAGGCGATACCCCTTTACTCCTTCAACATACCCTAAGAATATGTATTTTCTGGATTTTGGATCCAGCTTTGCTCTTTCTTGAGTGTTGTACATCACATATGCAGGACATCCAAAATAATGTAAAGTAGAGTAGTCTACTGGCTTACCCATCCACATCTCCATCGGTGTCTTCAAATCAATCGATGTTGATGGTGATCGATTTATCACATAGCATGCAGTTTTTGCTGCTTCTACCCAAAAGGACTTGGGTAGTCTTATAGTCATTAACATTGCTCTCATTCTTTCTACAAGAGTTCTATTCAACCATTCTGCTACTCCATTTTGTTGTGGCGTGTATGTGACTGTGAACCATCGTTTGATACCTTCTTGCTTACAAAAAACATGAAATTCACCAACTGTATACTCACTTCCATTATCTGTCCGCAAACACTTAATTCTTTTCCCATATTCAAGTTCCATCCATGCTTTGAATTCTTTAAAAGTTAAAAAAACATCTGACTTTTTCTTGATTGGATATACTCAACATCTCCTTGAATAATCATCAATGAAGGATACAAAATACTTTGCTCCTCCATAAGATATTTCAGGTGATTCCCATACATCAGAATATATCAAGTCTATAGTATTTTTACTTCTTACATTTGATCTTTTAAATGTCAATCTATTCTGCTTACTAGTAACACAATGCTCACAAAAAGGAAAATTTACTGTTTTGAGCCCCGAAAGTAACTTTTTATTAGATAGAATCTTCAAATCTTGTTCTGATATGTGACATAGTTTAAGATGTCATATTATTGTTGATTCTTCTTCTTTAGTAATTGATGCAACACATGCATCTACTTCCTGTACTGTTTCTCCTTTAAGCATGAATAAATTTGCCGTGATCTTTTCTCTATTCATTACCATGAGTGAACCTCTCACAATTTTTATCATCCCATTTTTACTATGAGTTTTGCATCCAAGACTATCTATTTGTCCCAAAGACAATAGATTTTTCTTCAAGTCAATCACATGTCGTACATCTTGATTGCAACGAATCATACCATCAAACATTTTAATTTTGATAGTACCCATACCAACAATTTTCAAAGTATGATCATCACCCATGTGCACTGACCCACCTGAGATTGGTTCATATTTTGAAACCAATCTCTCCGAGAAGTCATATGCCACAATGCTCCCGAGTCTAGCAACCATACATCACTAAACTATTTTTTACTTTCAACCATTGTTGTTACCTCACTATACAAAATACTATCTTCATCATTGATGCTTGTAACATTCCCTTGTGTCTTAGATAACTCATCATCTATATTTTTTTTCTTAAACCAACAATCTCTTTTTAAGTATCCTTTCTTACCACAGTTATAACATTTAATATTTTTCTTACTTCGAGATTTTGATCTACCATAATTCTGACTCCCACTGGGGCCACGCTCCGTTGATCTCCCTCGTATCATCGTCAAAGTATCTATTTGTTGTGCATTTACATATCTATCCTCTTTGTCTTTACGTCTATTTTCTTCTTCTAAGATGGCAGAGGCAATATTATTAAAAATTAAACTATCAGTCAATGCACCATTCGTTAGATTGATGCGAGTTGATCATACGAATCAGGTAAACTCTGAAGTAAAATCTCAGCACGTTCAACTTCTTCTATCTTATGACCCAACATAGTAAGTTGCGAAAATAAAGTATTTAGAGTGTTGATATGATCAGTTACCGTAACAGATTCCATCATTCGTAAAGTATAAAGTCTTCTTTTTAAGAAGATCTTGTTGTGAAGTGACTTTGCCTCGTACAACTTTGTGAGAGTATCCCAAATTTCTTTTGCCATATTCATTTCTGCCACACTCGATAATACTCCATCAGTAAGTGCCAAATGCAGGTCAGCTACTACATTACTATCCATCTCATTCCACTTGTCGTCAGGAATTCTAGTGAGTCTTTTTCCAATTGCATCTAAGCAATTATCCTTCCTCAAAATTGCCTTAATTTTCATTTTCCACAATGAAAAATTACTTCCATTGAATTTTTCTATTTCAAATTTTGATGCCATGTTTCACTTTTACAGTGAACAGTAACCGAGAATAATAATAACAATTTGTGTTATTACACTAAAAAAGTTCCCAGGTAAGTGGAGGGGGGCAATTACCCTCTTAAAAACGACAAACCTGGAGGCTCTTATCGCCCTTTTGACAGAACTTTTCTAAAATGCACTAACTATAAAAGTTACTAACCTCCTCTGATACCACTATTATAAAATAAAACTAAACCCGCAATAATTTGAAAGATAGAAAATTCAAAAGTAAAGCAATAAATTACATCAGGAAATAAAATACATTCAAAAGAAAATGAGAAATTAGAATATATGGGAATGATTTTCAAAGAAATAGAAATGTTCATTATATAGGAAAAAGTTTGGAAATCTCCAAACAGTTTTCCAATGTGGGCAAGGTAATTTTCACCTACCCCCTATTAAAATAACATCTTAATTGTCGTGCACCACCCCTCCATATCATGACAATAATACCATAGCATGAAATTTCTTGGGCTAGCCATGGCAGTGTTGGCCATGGCAGCTAATGCTACCACGGCTGTCATGTGCACCATGGCTGCATTCCAGCCATGGAGACGCCCTGGCAAAATGCAGCTTCATCTTCGACCATGACCACCACCCCAATCTTAGGAGAGAATTATGCTTCGGTGTATTACCTCCAAAATATTTAAAAAAAGATAACTCATCTTTTGATATTTCAAAAAAAAAACAGCACCAAATTATTAATAAATTAAAATTCAGGGTACTCAAATATATTAATCCTAAACTACCCTCGCCCCTCTCCCCTTTCCCTCGCCCCTCTCTTCTTTCCCTCTCCCTCGCCCTTGTTCTTGCTCCTCGTCCTTGCCCTTTGCCCTTGCCCCTTGTCCCACACTTGTCTCCTCTCTTCCCTCTCCACAATGTAGCTCCATCGAGCTCCATGCGAGCACCATGATGGAGCTAACTGGAGCTTCTAGAGCTCCATCGTGGAGGTCGACGAGCTCTATTGATGGAGCTCCAGTGATCTCCATGATGGAGCTTCAGTGAGCTCTATCATAGAGAGGGGTGAGGAGAGAGGGGCTAGGGGAAAGGGCAAAAAAGTGGGCAAGGGGCAAGGGCAAAAAAGCAGGCAAGGGGCAAGGGCGAGGGAAAGAGCAAGGACTAGGGTGAGGGAAATGAGAGAGGGGTGAGGGTAGTTTAGGATTAATGTATTTGAGTGTCCTGAATTTTAATTTATTATTAATTTGGTGTATTTTTTTTTGAAATATTAAAAGATATGTTATCTTTTTTTAAAAATTTCAGGAGGAGTACCCCAAAACACAATTCCCCCAATCTTAGCCATGACTTCAATGCCAAGCCATGGCAATCGTGCTAGCCGTGGCATACATGCTAGCTCCTTATCATTGGTTTGCATCTCTTTTCCAATTTAAAAAGAAGGGATTGTTCCCTTCTTTTCGAAATCACGACCCCTTTTCTTTTTTTTTCCTAAATATTTTTATAATTAAAATATTTTCAATTTTAATTACATTCAATTTAAATGAGAGCACACCTACTTATTTACATTAAACTAACAATAAAACAAACCATACAAAATTAAACCAAATTTAAAATGATGTCTGCCCAACTCTAAAAGTCTCACGCCCAACAATCTTCCCTCTACCTTGCTTGGCCGCATCGAGATATGTCATTGACTTAAATTTATAAGTCACATAGAATTTTTCCTCAAATCACAAAACTAATTTTTATATCTTACACGATAAATAGTTTTCAAAAATTTAATTTTTATAAAAATTAATTTTTTTTAAAAGTTAAATTTTCAACTCTCATTTTTCTACCTTGCCATCAACTCCTCTTTGATCCTACTAATATCTAAGAGTTGGTGAAGTAAAAATATAACTTTTATTTCCAACATATAGACTTCCCATTGAATCTTTGATCTCCTTGAAGTAAGTGAAATTAAAAAGTTAACTTTTACTTCGAATTCAACAGCTACCTTTTGATATGCTTGCTCCTAGAGAGTGATCGAAATAAAAATAATATTGACATGCGAATGGGATTCATTCGAGAATTATATTTGTCTTAAAACACACACTTAAAAAATCTAGATGACTAATCTCAATCTCATCGAAGGAAGGTGGTAAAAACAATACAATTGTATGACTTTCCCTAGTCATATCAACCATCCTTTCAATATTAGATGACTCTCGGATAGAAAGTGTTAACTTCATTCCTGGGGAAAATGGATCATGCACACAAATATATCTTGATATTGGACTTATACATCTTAGAGTCAACTCAGAGTTATTCTTGGAATACCTTTTTTACGCCTGGCTTTATCCAGGAACTCAATATTTGCTTTTATTCCTACATGAGTCATATTATCCAACATTCCATTGAATAATAAGTTTTTGGAATATCAAAATTTAACCAGCATCTCGTGTTTATCTCCAAACAAACACCCTAATACTAAATAAACTTGGTATCCTATTGATGCTAAACTTGACTAATCCATAATTCTTGGGCATAGACATAACTTCTTTACTCATTCTGACTAATCTATAATTCTCAGGAATAAACATTACTTCTTTACTCATCCTTACTAATCTATAATTCTCAGGAATAAACATTACTTCTTTACTCATCCTGACTAATCTATAATACCCAAGCAAAGTAGTTCCAATCCAATCAACATTTAAGTGATGCACAAGGTGACTGCCAAATCCATAATCGCTCACATTCTTGATGAATTTTTTCAAATAATAACTTAAAAGGTTTATATTTTATTTTCAAGGCATTTCTAATTAATTATTTATCTTTCCAAAAAAAATAATTATTTATCTAGACAGATAAAATATTTAATCAACTAAAGCCAATTAACCCACTATGATACCACTTATTGGTGATTAATTAAGATTAAGCCCAAATTTTAAGAATGATGTTAGAATTTTTTCTTAATCTAATAATGAGTTAATTCATTCATTTCAACATTTTTAATCTTTTAAGATAATCTAGTGAACTTTGCCAAAACATAGTAGATTCCAAATATATTGGATTTTACATATATATTCTATCCAAAGTATTAAATATATAAATTTCAAACTATCTAGAATAAACATATATACACATGTAAATGAATCTTCCCAAATATATATATTATATTTTGAACACACATACACACAAACATATTATTGTAATTTTATTATGCTACATAATTTTATTGGTTAAATAATATCTCAAAAACTCAATGGCGAGAATATCTCATTAATAGAGATCTACAAGTGCAAAGATCATACATATAATAAAGAAGACTATTATCTAGATATCAATCTCATAGATATTATATTGGTAATTTGGTTATTCAACAATGAGACAACTTAATTCTGGTAAAATAGATATTTCAGATTGTGAAATTAATCTTACAACAATGAGTTTGTTTATTTAATATATATGATATGTATTTAAATTAGTTCGAATTATATTATGTTTAGACATACAATAAAAATTATGTTGTTGTATAATGACTCATTATCCTAATATCATACAATATAATTATCACCATTGAGTTCATCCTAATGGTAATCCCCACATAGTTATTCCCTCGAAACATCACTATCGAGATCACAAATTATTTCTACTTGACAATCATTTACAATTCTATATTTTTAAGTAACTTGTTAACTGTCCTTGATGATTGTTGCTTTATATGTACATGCTTATTTTCTGGTATCAGGTATTATAAAGAATAATAATTAACATGATTTATAAGTATTTGTATTTTTGGCTTCATAAATATCATACTTGCATAATTAATTTATGCTTTGCTCAAGTTTCATCCATGAGAATCATACGAGTGAAAGCAATTCATAAGAATTATCATTACTTTATAAGTCACAACATACTCATGTATATCTCAAGGATTTCCTGTCACTATCTATCTTGGTGATGATGTGACTCCCATACTAAATGTGAAAGCCTTAACAAAATTTTCTATATAATATCCATTCTAATTGAGAACAAGTTTTCTAAGATATGTATATTGAATTGGTATATAAAAATATTCATACTTCTAGCTTTATAAGTTTCATAGTCATAATGATTAAGATACCAAGATTTTGGGTTTTAACTATATGTTTATCTCGTGCATCATAATATGAAGAGTTATTACTTCTTTTCTATCATATACATGAGTGAGCCTCATAGTTTACTTCTCAATGTCCACCATAAAAATCACACATAAACCTATTAATAGTTAAAATTCTTATTCAATTTATATTTAATCACTTTACCATCAATATTTATAACACAACATAAATCAAAAAATATATAAAATCATAATCACATCATATAAACCAAGTTATATAAAATTTAGACCAATGCTATTTTGATAGAAATTATTGAATCTATCTAAGAGAAGTGAGATTTGTGAGTCGCACCCCCAACTATATGGATTAACATTAAGTTTTATGTTTTTTTCTTGCTTTTAGAGCCCATAGGGAGTACAAAATTGGCTCATAGGATTTGATAGCTATGTCATGACATTTGCTTATTATGTTGAGGAAGAAGAAGAACAAATAGATTTTTGGGATTTCTCTCTCTCTTGTATACTTAGACAATTTGATATTACTTTTAAGTAGAAAATCACATATTTCAAGAGAAAGTTACTACTTTGGCCTTCAACTCTCTTAAATTTGAAATCATGAATCTAGAATGTGGCCATGACTATAAATTGTACCTCAACCTTTCTATAATATAAACTTGTGGTGTTAGGCAATGATCGTGACTAAGGCCTAATGTCTCTATAATACAAAATTATAGTATTAAGAAGTGGATGCAACTTTATGCATCTCACTTTCTGATTCTTCATACAGAGCCATGACACTATGAATAACCATGATATCATAAATAACCTCTCATATCATAATAAGTCAATATTGTTGGGAAATGACCATGACATTGGCTCACTTGATTATCATATGGTTAGGACACTGAGAAATAATTATGATACTATAAATGTCTCTCATGTGTATCATATGACCATGATTCTAAAAAATGACTGCATCACAAAAATTAGCCTTTCATATATCTCAAGTATCCATAGCATTAGGAGTGGTAGTAGTACCACCTTTCCTTCTCTCATATATCATATTATTATTGAATTACAAATGTTCCACGACACTATCAATTAGCCTATACATAAAAGTCACAATCTTTCCTTCTCTTGAGGGCAAGAGTCATGACATTGGGAAAAAAAATCACACACAAGTAATGTATTCTATAATATTTTGTATCCCAAAAAGTTGTGGTATTGAGTAATTATCATGACTTTGGTTTATTTAAGGTTTGATTATGTAACTTTTTGTTGCTAAAAAAGGTGTGATTTTATAAAAAAAGTCATGATTCTAACTTAGACTAAAGAGCTATATTAAAGATAAAGTCATATTGATAGGACATGACCATGACTTTTATCATTAAAGAGGTACTTAGTTGCAAAGTAAAACATGGCCATGACTTTTATAGGATAAACATGTCTGTGTCCCATGACAATATCGCAACCATGCAAAATATATTACATAGTGAAATAATTATGTTTATAAGTTGGTAAAGTCATAACATACAAAGATTATCATGACCAATTAGATATAGTTCTGACTAAGAAATGATACTAAAACCATGTGATACTCTATAATATACCTCTCAATTAAATACCTACAAAAATCTATCGATTTTATGACTTTATCAAAATCTACTAAAACTCTAGTCTTGAAATTGATTCATAAATAACCATTTTTCGTAATTATATATCATCAGAAATCACTAAAATACATAATAATGTTTAGTAGTTTGAATACCAAATAATTTATATACTAAAATAATTATTCATCCCTAAGCAATAAACAAAAAATTTATCAATATCTCAAAGAAAAATATATTTTTCTTTATGACTAGGTTTGAGTGACATATGATCTTAAAATAGTGAAACAACTTTAAGTGGATATATTGATAGTTGTGGTGAGGTTTAAATCAATGACTATACTCATAGGTCATTGCATATGTGTATCATTTATATTGTAGATATAAGTATTTATTATATCATACATGTAGAAACAAAAATCTTTGGGTTGCCTCCCAAGCAATGCTACATTTAATATCTATAACTAAAGTATCAAAATCTCTTTTCCACTAATGAAGATCTCTATTATCTATGCTAGCTTCTCCATATTTTACCTCCTCCTCGTTTGTCTCTTTTTTTGGTATTGCTTTAACCATACTTATTTATTGGGTCTTTTCTTCATTTGAAATCATGACTTTGGTAAATTTCATGGGTTTTTTTTCTATTATAACTTTTTATTTTTCTTCTTGGATCCCCAAAGTCATGATATTGAGCACCTAAGGATTCCTATCCAATAGCATGGGTATTTCTTGGGTCTTTTCTCTATTATCTATGCAAGATAAATCATAATTTAATTGTAACCTAAATACTTATCTAAAAAAATGAGAGGAGTTCCTATCCAATATTTGATCAGTGAATGGGAGTGGAAAGTAATATTTCCTCATTCCTATATTCAATTTTTGATAATCAACAAATAATCACCATCCAATTATTATGCATGTGGAAATCTCTTCACCATTTTCTATCTACACAACTATCAACCTCTTTTCTTTGGCACAAGATGATTTGTGCTCAAATATGGACTATTAGATATCACATATGCATGTGTTTAACCATTTCACAATCTCTTTTTTTATGATAATTGGATGTAACTTTCAACGGACTTCTCATATCCTTCCATAAAGATTTTATACATGCATATCAAAGGGTTGATCCCTTTGATATCATCTAAAGATCATGTAATAGTAACTTTATAATTTCTTATGAGATTCACTACTTGGGTCTCAATATCATTTATTAGCAATATTGAAATGATAACTAGTTTCATGTTCTCTTCTATAAAAGCATAAAAAAGGTGATTGGGTTACTCCTTCAAAATCTACCTATATGTATTTTCCATTATGTCAATAATTGACCTCCCAAAGTCACAATTTCATCGAAAGTTGTGGCCCTATCATTTATTATATCTATGGTGAGTGCCATGGCATTTAGGTTTGCTACAGATATCATTTCCTCAATTATGAATTTGTTCAGTAATTCATTAAATTCTTCTTTTTTAGATCTCCACTTTTCTACCTTAATTACCATTAAGGTTTCCTCTAGAGATTCCTCTCAATCCTTTGCACTCATTCTTCTCAGATGATTATTATTCACATCATTATTATTCTTTAACTCCTTAAGAACTTTTCTAAGGTTTTCCTCAAATGATAGACCATGCATCATTTTTGATTGGTTTTATTGTAAATCCTGAGTTATAAACTTGTCATAGAACTTATGCTTATAAATTGGTGCTTAAAAAAAGGAAAATGATACAAGAAAATTACCAAAATATAGCTATCTATTTTCCAAAAAAAGATAACGACTAGAATTTATATTTAGAAATATTTATTAAAAATCAATGCTATCTAAACTACTAAAAAAATTATCCTTTCATCAAGATAGTTATATTAACTCATGTTGACTAACCAAACTAAACAATCCCTAATAATTATACCAAAAACTTATTATATCTTTATTATGCTTCATAATTTTACTAGTTTGGTAGTGTCACAAAAGCTCATTAGTGAGATTATCTCATCAATAGAGATCTATAAGTGCATGGGTTATACAAGTAATAAAAAAGACTTTCATATAAATACCAATCTCACATAGATTATTTTGATAGTTTGGTTATTCAATAATGAGACACTTAATTTGAGTAAAATATATATTTCAGATTATGAAATTAATTTAGATTTATGAATTGATTCATTTAATTTATACAATGTATGTTCAAATTATTTTATATTATATTATGTTTAGACATAGAATGAAGGTTGGGTTGTTGTGTAATAATTTATTATCCTAATGGCATATAAAGCGATTATCACTATTGAATTTATCCTAATAGTGGTCCCCTTTTAGTTGTCCCCTTAGTATGCTATCAACAAGATAACAAATCATCTTTGATTGAGATTCATTCATAATCTCATACCTTTTAAGCAACTCATCAACTACTCTTAATAGTTTCTTCATATATACACTTTTATTCTATGACTTTGTTACTCTACCTAATTAATCAGTTAGGCAATATCCTAAAAGCTCATTAATGAGTATATCTCGGAAACTGAGATATACAAGTGCATAAGTCATAAGTAGTATAATACACTTTTCTCCAAATATCATTCCCATAAAATTATATAGATAGTTAGGTTATTCAACTGTGAGACAACCCATTCTTGAATCTATCTTTATTGGAAAGGAGTTTTAAAGCTATGGCCTCCAACTTGAGGGATAGGCATAAAGCATGCATCTTTTTCTTGCTTGTAGAACTTCTAAGGAGTGTAAAATTTTTCATTAGGATTTTTAGTTGTCGTGACTTTGCTTGCTGCATGAGGAGAGGAGGAAAAATGATGGTCTCATAAAAAATTTTCTAACTTTCACATTTTTACTTGAGTGTCCTTACATTACTCTAAATAGAAAGTCATGATTGTTAGAAGAAAGTCATCACTTTGGTCTTCATAACTTTAATTAGCTTTGAGTTTTTGATGCTAGAAAATAACCACAACTTTATTCAATATTTTTATCTTTCTATAACACAAAGTCATAGCCTAGGCAACAACTATGACCTAGGCATAATCTCTCTCGAACATAAGTGTCAAAGTCACTATGCTATGAAATGTTCATGACTTCATACCTTTATCCATTTGTAGTCCATATAGATCTATGGCAAAATGAAGTTGACATAGAGTATAAATAGCTTCTCATATTATTATATAGCTTTAATGATATGAGTGGCCATGGTACTAGCATTTTCTTCACTTGTATAACAAATTACCTTGTTAATATGCTATGACATTAGCACTTACCTTTCTGGTACAAGTCATATCTCTTTGATGATAAGAGTCATATCTTTGGAAATAACCATACTAAAGTAATATCTTTTATAATATTTAGTATTCTAAAGTCACAGCTTTGAATAATTATCATGACTTTGACATGAGTACTCGTGGCTATATAATTTTCTGTAGCTCAAAATTCATAGCTTTGTAAAACTACAATAACTCTCTAGACAATTGAACCATATAAATATAAAATCATGATACCATAAAATTGGCCATAACCTCGAGCATTAGTAAGGTACTTGGTTGATATGATAGCGAATTAATATTATAGATATTTAAATATTCTTATCTAAGCATGATTGTGACTCCATGATAATATCACAACCATTAAGAATATATTGTATATTAAAAAAATTATATTGATGAGTTGGTAGGGTCATGACGTATAAAAATTATCCTAATCATTTAGGTAGTGTCTTGACCAAGAATGGATGTCGAAGCTATGTGATACTGATCTTCCTCCTCTACTTAACACTTAAAACTCATTGATTTCATAACTATTCATCAAAGCTCTCCAAAATAACAAAAATCATGAAATCAATTTATATTATTATCTCTATTTCTATGTCTACACATTATTATTAACCACCAAAATACATAAAAATATTTGACAAATTGAATACCAAATAAACTCATGCTTTAAAATAATTACTCATCTATGATCAATAAATTCCTCCTCCAAAAAAAAAAGAAATATAATATCCAAACATCTTAATTCAATTCTACATAATTAGTATATCATCACAATATGAGAATAAATAATAATAATACAAATCATGATAGTGTTAGAGGTGACCGATATCATTTTCTTTTAGGATCACACTCTTGGAAAGGGAAATCCATTATCAGGTGCTCAAAAGATGATAAAGAAATGGATGACCCTTTTGAATCTCTTCTCTATGTAGACAACTCATTCAATATCTTTGCCAACATATCATATAGAGCTTCCTATCTTTGCCCCATCAAATTTAGTGTGAACTCAAAGCTTTCCATTGCATAGTAAAAATCTTTTTGGGTTGTATTATATATTTTTATTTTATCCATCCATTGGTGCTCCTTAAATATCATTTTCTTTCTATTCATTATTTTTGTTCTCTATTGTTATTTTCCAATCTAGCACAACCATTTTATATAGAATTCTAAATGATCTAGTGCTTCTCAATAATCCATCATCCATGCATTTCATTGCTTCCTCCAAGAGTTTGAAGATCTAGTCTCCAAGCTTTCCAATTTCTTCTACAACTCCTATGTATTGGGAATAAATATTGGTGTATACCAATATTGCTACCTCAAGAATAATCATAGAAACATAGAGAGTGAATAATAAAAATGAGCATCTAAAATATAACAAACTTTACTTATATCCATGAGTTATCTCCTTATTAAATATCCATTTTACACTCTTTGATATCACTCTCCATGTGCCTTTAATATTCATCAATAACTTAGCAATAGCTAGAAAATTCATAACTTTATAGATAGATTTTAAATTCATACTATCCTTTTCACCTGTAAATCCTAACAACTCATTAATGATTTCCTTATTAAATCAAAACCAAATACCTCTCACATAGCACATCTTCTCCTTGCTTATCCTCTAAATTCTTGAAAAACTCATTTACAAGTGAGGTATTTCTTAATTCTCAATGCATATATAAAACTATCCAATTCTACTTTTTAATAATAATACCAAAAGAAGGAATAAATTCGTTGAATCCTCTCTCTATAATAAACCCTTTTTTTTGCAAAGCACAAAATCTATTAATTTCTACCCAATTTCTGTAAGAAAGTCACCTTGGGCACCATAACTTCGGGTGGCAACTCTATTCTGTTAGTTTTTTGTCTTTTCCTTTTCTTCTAATGACTCATATCTATGATATTTTTATTTGATAATCTTCTTCCTTCCATTTTCTAATTAACAAGCAATGAGGATTTAGGGTGAGTCCTCATGACATTGGTGGAAAATTAGGATTTTACTATGAGATGATTTGTGGGTTAAGTATTTATAGTTGAGACCTAATAATTAAAATTCATGGTTATATGGGGTTTTTTTCTTCTATAAACGATAATTAATGGCTTTACGGCAAGCAAAACCTTCCATGTCATAACATTGCATCAAATTCATAACTTTCCTATATAGCTTTTATGATGCTCTTCCTTTTGTGTTACAAAAGTGATGATCATGAAAAACCATCATGACCTTGTCATTTATTGTCTATGATGCTTTTTATTTTTGTAACACTGAAGTTGTGGCTTTGAAAAGCTTCCATGGCCTTGTTATGTAGCTTCTAATGAGCTTTTTCTTTATGTAACACAAAGTCAAGACCTTGAAAATTGCCGCCACTTAGAACAAAAAAAATCTAAATAATAATTATTTTGAATCTGCTATTCTTTCGTATGAGGGAGGGAGTGTAAGTGTAATTATGTATATGTAATTTTTATTCTCATAACAATCACAATTCAACACATAAAAAAAATTATGGGATTTCCTTGTACTTTTAGTATTCTTTGTGGATGATCGAGGAATGTTTGTCTTTATTTATTCATTTACAATTTTAAGTTTTTCATTTCTCTCCTATATTTTCTCCTTAGCCTTGTCATTATGAAAAATCTTGGCTTTTCACATGCGCATGACTCATCAATTTCCTCCAATTCAGCTATAAAATTTTTATAATCAATATTTGTTTTTTCCTCTTGAAAAGCTAAGACCATATCTTTGAGTTCCTATTCAAGATTTTCTATCATAATTTTTTATATACTAGCTATGAAGATTGCATCATTTATTTCATCTTCACCATAGATAATTGAGGCAATGTCATCAATTTTTTTTCAAGCCTTTTTTTTCATAACTATCTCACTGTTGGCCATAGAATTTTTATCTTTCACTTCTTCCTCTTCTCTTCGAATAATCAAGGCCATAGTTTCCATGTCCTCTTCTAGAGTTTCAATATTTTTTCCTTTGTTATAAAAATTCCAAATAAAGCATTGAATCTTTTCTCTCTCTCACTCTCTCTCTCTCTCTCTCTATTGTCTTATCATTTCCTCTTCACAAGTATTGAATCTTTTAAAGTCTCCTATCAATTCATCAAGTTTAGAACAAGATACTATAAATAATCGAAGTCCATAATCTATCATCTTTTCATGGCTTCCATATCCCCAATGTACATAATTATATTCCTACTAAAGATAGGGTTGATAATAGTTGCCATAAGAGTCAAAATAGACGTCATTTTCACGAGCATGGTAAGTCTCATTATAACTATGGTTTGGCACATTCTTGGTCATTGGAATGATTTTCCCAAAATATCTTTTGTATACTTTATTATTCTTTCATAGCTCTTTAAGATAACTCACATGAAAGTTTTTCAAAAAGTGGTTAGATATTTTGATTTTATATATTGGGTGGCTATAAAAAAAGAAAAAAAATATAAGAACATCCAAAAGACAATTATTTACATCCACAAAAGATAACATAACTTAGCCTTTTTATCCGAGAATATTTATCAAATATAATACTATCTAAACTACTAAAAAGAAATTATTCTTTTATAAGAATAATTATGTTTACTCATATTGACTAACCAAACTAAACAATTCATAATATTAGTGAAAAAAACTTGTTATGACTTTATTACTTTATATAATTTAATCAATTAAGTAGTATAATCTTAAGTGTATAGGTCATATAAGTAGTTTAATGAAATTTTGTCAAGATATTAATCCCATAGATTTTTGTATCAGTAATTTAGTCATTCAACTATGATACAATTCATTTTTAGTAAAATTAATACTAAGATTGTTAAACAATCTTAGGTCCAAGTTTAATTCATTTAATCTATGTGGTATTATTAATTCATTTGACATATCTTATGTTGGATGAAATATAAAGGTTGAGATTTTATGCAATGACCCCTTGCCCTAACAACATTCAAGGTGAGTGTCACCATTGAATTTTTTTATGGTGGTCTTCTTATAATTGTCCCTTCAGTATGTTACCACTGAGACAATTATTTATCTATGCATGAGAGTTATTCAAAATCTCATACCTTTTAAGCAAATTTATCAATTGTCCGTTATGGTTGCTTCATATGAATACTTTTATCCTTTATTCTCCTTTATCATAACGACCAATGATTTATAAGTATTTGTATTTTTTGCTTCATATGTGTCATACTCACATAATTAATATATACTTCTTTAAGTTTTACCAGTAAAAATCATGAGTAAAAGTGTCATATAAGGGTTATCACCACCTTATGGTTCATAATATACCATTGTATATCCTAAAGATTACTTATCACTTTTCTCCTCAATAACAATGTGACTCGTATACTAAAGGTGAATCCTTTGGGAGAATATTCTAAATAATATCTATCTCAATCAAGAACTAATCCCTTTAAGATATATTCAATGAACTGACATGTAAAAGCATTTGCACTTTTATCTTTGCAAGCATCATTCATATGATAATTAACAAACTCAGATTTTGAGGTTTAACATATATGTTTAACTGGTAAATCATCTAAAAGGTTGTCACTTTCTTCATATCATTTTCATGAGTGAGCCTCATGGTTTACCAATTACCAATCAAATCATTAGTGTCCATAACATATAATACTAGATGTTACAAAAAAAGCAATCCATTAGTGTCCATAACATATAATAAATCAAATCATTAATACATTCATAATCCAAACCAATTATATCATATAATTCAAATTGCACAATAGCCTAGACCATGCTAATTTAGTATAAAATCCCAAATATATCCCTAGAGGAAAAGGATTTGAGAGTCAAGCCTCCCAACTCTAGAGATTGATATAGATCATTCATCCCTTATTTGTTTATAGAACCCCTAGGGAGTAAAAAATATACTCATAGGATTTGTAGTCGTTATGACTTTATTTGTTGTGTGAGAAGAGAATGAAAATAATTTGAGAGTCTCGTGAAAATTTTCAAACTTCTACTTTTATGCTTGGGTGGTCTTATATTATTCTAAGTAAGAAATCATGACTTTATGAAGAAATTCGTAACTTTGTCATTCATCTCTTTAGCTTGAGATAAAGAATCTAGAAATAGTGATGCTTTATTCAACATCTTGATCTTTTTATAACACAAAGCCATGTCACTAGAAACCACCATGACATGGGCTTAATTTCTTTATAATACAAAGTTATAGTGCTATGAAATGGTTATGACTTATTGCCTTCATCTATTTATAATCCATAGAGAGTCTCTATGAAGTGGTCATAGAGTAGAGATGACTTCTTATATTATTATATAGCCACAATGCTATGAGTGGCCATGAGACTAGCCTTTTCTTTTATCAAATAACATATTATCATATTGCTATTAGGATGCTATGATATTGATACTTAACTTGCAAGTACAAGTCATGGTTATGACTCTTTTGAGGATAAAAGTCAGCCTTGGAAATTGTCATACTTTAGTAATGACTTATGTAATATTTAGTATTCCAACAGTCATGATTTTGAGTAATTGTCATAGCTTTAACATGAGTACTTGTGGCTTTATCATTTTTTATAGCTCAAAATTCATAGTTTTATAAAACTATAATGGCTATAAGTTCAGACTCATGAGCCATATAAAGATAAAGTTGCAACATGATGAAATTGGACATGACCTTGAGCACCAATTGAGTAGTTCAATAGAGAACTAAAGTCACAACTATTTAAATATTCCAAGCTAACTATTACTAGGAATCTATAATAATATCATATTTATTGAGAATATATCATATAATCAAAAGATTATGCTAACAAGTTAATAGGATCACAACATATAAGAATTACCCCTAACCATTTATGTAGAGTTTTGGCTAAAATGGAAGCTAATACTATGCAAACTTATTGATCTACTTTCTTTGATTAATACTTCTAAAAACTTATTGATTTCATTACTATTCATCAATACTTTTCAATATACCAAAAATTATGAAATCAATATATATTAGTCTCATTTTGGCATTTATATACAACATTATCAATCACAAAAATATAAAAAAATAATTGATGAGTTGAACAACAAACACATCTAAAGTATCATAAAGATCATAATGTGTGTTTCTCTCAAGTTTCATTGATGAAAATCATATGATTAAAAAGGAACTCATAATAGCAATCACCAACTTATGAGTCACAACATAATTGTGCATATCCCAAGAATTACATGTCACTATCCTCTTGCATGAAGATGTGATATCCACATTAAAGATAAAATCAATAGGAGAATATTCCATATAATTTATATCACAATTGAGAATAAGTTCTTCTAAGACATATACAATAGATAGACATGTAAAAGTATTTGTCTTTTGGCTTCGTGAGTATTATACTTGTAGTGATTAATATACTCAAATTTTAGGTTTTAATGTATAAGTTTATCTTATATTATAGTCATAAGGATTGTCACTTTATTCATATCATACATGTGAGTGAGCCTCATGATTTACATGTCACCTTCACCATGATAATCTCACACAAACCTAACAATAGTCAAAACCCTAGTTCAAGTTCTATTTAATCACTCATCCATTAATATCTACAGCACGCCATAAATCAAAAAATATTCATAAATATAAAACTATAGTCACATCATAGAAAATAAATTAAATAAACCCTATACTAATGCTATTTTAATAAAAATTCTCGAATCTACCCTTGAGAGGAGGGTACAAGGGCCACACTTCCTAATGCTAGGGATTAGCATTAATTCTTGCATTTCTTACTTGCTTGTAGAGCCCTTGTGGAGTGAAAAAAATTCTTCTAGGATTTGGTAGCTACACCATGACCTTTGTTTATCCTGCGGATGAAGAAAAAGAAGAAGAATAAAAATATTTTTAAAAATTTTCTTTTTTTTAATACTTGGATGATTTTGTATTACTTTTAAGTAGGAAGCCATAATTTTCATAAGAAACCCACTACTTTAACCTTCATCTCTTAGGATCAAAGAATCCATAACTCTAGATTATAACCATGATTCTATAATGTATCTCAATCTTTTTGTAACACAAAGTTATGGTGCTAGGCAATGACTATGACTTGAGCTTAATGTCTTTGTAACATAAAGTATTGGTACTAGAAAGTGGCCATGACTTCATGCAATTATCTTTCTTATTCTTCATATAGAGTTGTAGTAGTATGAATGGTCATTAAATTGTAAATGACATTTCATATCTTAATATGGATATGATGCTAGAAAATGAACATGGTGTAGCATTGTTCTCTCTTGATCATCATATATCTATGATGCTAAGAAATGATGATGACACTAAGAATGTCCTCAAAGGCTATGTTGACCATGGCTACCATGCCACACCATGGCTATGTTCCAGCCATGGATAAGTCCTAGCCTTAGCCATGACCTTGATCCTTCCCTAGATTTCTAGGGTTTGGTAGCTATACCATGACCTTTATTTGTCTATGGAGGAAGAAGAAGAATAATAATAATAGAAAGATTTTTGGTATTTTTTTCATTCTTTCTTTTATACTCGGATGATTTTGTATTACTTTTAAGTAGAAAGTCATAGTTTTCATTAGAAACCCACTACTTTAGTCTTCCATCTCTTATGTTTGTGGTCATTACTCTAGATTATACCCATGACTGTAATATATTCTAATTTTTCTGTAACACAAAGTTATGGTGCTGGACAATGACCATGACTTGGGCCTAGTCTCTGTGACACAAAGTCTTGGTATTAGGATGTGATCATGGCTTCATGTGTTTATCTTTCTTATCCTTCATATAGGGTTGTGGCATTATGAATGGTCATGGCATTGTAATTGATATCTCATATCGTAATATGGCTATCATGCTGGCCATGGTGTTAGCATTGGTCTCACTTGATCATCATATGTTCATGATTCTAAGAAATGATAATGAATCAAATAATGTCCTTGATAGCTATGCAATGTCATGACTTGGAAGGTTGTGATAGTTTTTTAGCGCTAAAACTTTCGTGATAAAAAAAAGAAGAGCATTAAAGAATCTATATAAAAAAATTGTGATTTTGATACAATGTCATAATTTGGAAGGTACTACTTGTCCTAAAGCCATGAATTATCATTTATAGAAAAAAAAGAACCCCACACAGTCACAACTTACAATTATTAGGTTGTGACTATATATACTTGGCCCATGAATCTCCTCATAATAAAACCCTAGTTTCCCACCAATGCCACAATGGCACATCCTAAATCTTCATTGCTTGTTAATTTCATAATGGAAGGAATAAGATCATCAACTAAAAATATCACAGAGATGAGTTATTAGGATAAATAGAAGAGACAAACACCTAGACAGGTAGACCCAACTCAGGAGTGCTAAAAATACCTCTAGAATTTGGTTGTTATACTTTAGCTTTTCTGTTTGGTGCATGGAATAAAAAAAAAGATTAGAGATTTTCTTTAACTTCTCTCTATTCCTTTTTTATACTCGAATATTTTTATATTACTTTAAGTAGAAAGATATGGCTTTTGGAAGAAAACTACAACTTCGGCCTTCATCTCTTGAATTTGAGGTCAAGTCTATAAAAAGTGATCATGACTCTGAATATTATTTCAATCTTTATATAGCATAAAGTTACATCACTTGACAATGTCTATGACTTGATCTTAATGTGTTTGTAACTTAAATTCATGGCTTTGGAAATAACTATATTTTTCACATGTGTCTTTCTCATTCATCATATGGACATGACTCTTGAATGACTACAATTTTGGCATTTCGTGGTATTGAGGAATGGCTATAATTTCAGTATTTGTCTTTCTCATCCATCCTAGGGCTATAACATTAGGAATTATTATAGTTTTAACATTTGCATTTCTTGTTAATCATATGGATGTGACACTTGGAATGGATGTGACATTGAGAATGACCTCCATTCATGCATAATATGGTCATGTCACTAGGAATGACCATGGCTTTGATATTGGTGTCTCTTAATCATCTTATAGCCACTTTTCTCAAAATAGTCATGCTATTAGAAATTACCTCTCATGTACATCATATGTCCATGACATTAGGAATGATCATGATACAAAAAAATGGTCTTGCTTGTCTAAAGTGGTTGAAATGCTTGGAATGACTACAACACAGAATAATCTTGCTTGTCTAAAGTGGATGCACTATTGGAAATGACCTTGACATCATCTAAGACTTCTCTCACATATCCTAAGCTATTGCACTTGCAATTAGCCCAAATATAAAAATCACAAATTTGTCTTCTCTTGAAGAAAAGAGTCATGATTTTGATGAATAATCATATTCAAGTAATATCCTATATAGCATTCCATGTCCCAAAGTCATAATACCAAACAATTACCATTGCTTTGATATGAATAGTTATAGTCTTATAATTTTTTGTAGCTCAAAAGTCATAATATTTTGTAAAAAGGTCTATGAATTTTAGCACTAGTGGAGTAGTTAGTTCTTATGATATAAAATTAATATCATAACTATTTAATTATTATAAGATATGTATAGCTATGACTTTATGATAATATCACACCTATAATGATTATATTGCATAATTGAAGAATTATGCTAATGAGGTGTTAGAGTTGTAGCATAAAAAGATTGCTATAGTTAACTAGGTAGAGTTTCTACAAAGAATAGACACCAAAACTATGAGATGCTCCATAATCGACTATAAGATGCTCTATAATTTATTAGCCAAATGTATCCAAAACCATATCGATTTCATTACCATTCATCAAAATTTACCAAAACTCCAAGATCATGAAAGATATATTTATGTTTAATTCTCATACTTTTATATCAACTAAAAAAACCAAAATATTCAAGAATATTCGATAATTTGAACAATGAACAATAACCATATAATTCCTTTTTTATTATGTGATGAATAAATACTTTACAACATGAACCATATATTTCCCAAAAAATCTCAAAACTCTAAATCCTATTTCTAAAATAAATGGCCACCATGATAGTCAAACCTTGTCATGGTCATCATAGTTATGTGACTTTTGGTATTGTTGTTTGGAGAAAGATATATTGCTTGGTGACAAAGAATAATTTTAGTTTGTGAGTTTGTTAGATACTCAAAAATACAAAATTAATTGTATTATTTTGATAGTAAAATTAGGGTTATTTCCATGTGTATTAGTATGTATAATAGAATTTCACTAAATTAATGTTTTTAGAGAATTTGATAATTGTTAGTAAAATCTTAGTGAATTTTGTTGAAATTAGTGGACTTTGTGGAACAAAGACTTGTGGGAGAGAGATGCAATGATGAGTCATGATAATTTTATTGTCATAACTTATGTACACCTTCCATAGTAGTATTAAGTAGTTCTAGCATCCTTCATATGTTCAACATATTCTTTTTGGTTGCAATAATATCATAGAGTCTTAGTCATACTTATCTTGTAACAATTAATAATTGACTATGATATTAATTTCTTGTCATAATAACCAAATATGTTATCGATGTTAAAAGTCATGACCACTTCCTAGTGATATGACTTTATATTTATCATGACTTTATATTATATAAAGATTAGGATACATTCCAAAGCTGTGACTACTTTCTAGAGTCATGACCTCGACCTCAAGAGACTAAGGCCTAAGTCATAGCATCTTCCAAGAATTATAATGTTCTACTTAGAGAAATATTAAAATTCTAGAGAATAAAAAAAGAAAAAAAAAATCTCAAAAGGGATTCTTCTTCTCCTCCATGGACTAAACCAAAGAAAAATAAAAAAAACATGGGGGGGGGGGGGGATTTTCTCATTCCATAGAAAATTCATGAGTAAGCATGGGACATAACATATATTATAAACCCTAGAGTTGGGGGAGCGACTATCGAACCTCACTCACTAGGGTAGATTCAAAAAAATCAACCATAATGATGTGGGATTAAAAAGTTTGTGTTGTAAATTCTCATGAGGGCCATACTTAGGAATCTGATATTCATGAGATTTATTCTCTTGTACCTTGTGAATCTCTCTTCAATGTTAGACTAAATTGAGGTCTAGAATTTGTGTAATTATAATTTATTTGATATATAAATAGTTTTCTAATTAATTATTATGTTTGATTTATATTGTCGAATGAAAATTGATGGATATAATGATTAAATAGAACTTAAATTAGAGATTTGACTATTAGTGGATTTGTGTATATTTTCATGGTCAATAGAGATAAATAAATCATAAAGCTCACTCATGTATATGGTATGAATGGAAAAAAAATGAGAGTCCATCTACCACAATGCATGAGAAAAATCTATATGTCAAAACCTAAAATTGAGATAAATTAATCATTATGAGTATAATACTCACAAAGATGAAAGCATGAATGATTTTGCATATCATTCTATTGTACATATTTTAGAAGAACTAGTTCTTAATTAATGTTGATATTTAACATAATATATTTTTAAGGATTTTACCTTTAGCATGTGAATCATATCACCACTTTGGAGGAGATTTCTTTCCACATGACATATATGAGTATATTATGACTCATGAGATTTCTTTCTCTCATATGGTTTACATCGGTGAGATTTGAAAAAAAATATATGTTAATTGTGTGAGAATGAAATTTGTGAAACCAAAAGTGAAAATGCTAATGAACAACATCATTTTTGGTCTTTATGATACATAAGGCTATAAAATAAGAATGTACATATAAAATAACTATTAAAGCCAATTGACAAGGTGTCTAAATGATATGGACTTGTGAATAAACCTCAGGTAAAGATACTTTATTACCTTGATGGTAAATTATTAAGGGGGTACCTATGATAAAACCATATTTGGGATATGCTCAATGATGATAATTACCTTGTATGTCATTAGGAAAAATAGTCATTCTACAATAATCCAATATTTATTTTATATCGTAACTCAACATAAATTGAACTATTTGAATTTGCATCATATAAATCAAGTTGACAAACCCTCGAATCTAAGCATCATGCTAAAATCTCTAAATATTTTTCTCAATTAGAATTATATTGTCTCATTTTTGGTTAACTAAACTGCTAATACAATCTCTGTGAGATAGATATCCAAACAAAAATTTTTTTTTGCTACTTGTATAATCTGTATACTTGTGGACTATTATTTATGATATATCCTTGGTAATGAATTTTTGAGATGCTATCTAACTAATAAAATAATGGGTTATAATAAAGTTGCAATTAAAGTAATCAAGAAAGATACATGGTGTGAACTAAACAACAACTCAGTGGTCTCGATAGGTTCGATGTCATGGATAACATAAGTACTCAATGACTCAGAGGTTGGAATAGTTAGGGAATGGAAAATATTTTTTTTGAATGAGGAGAAAAGTTGAATTGTGAAAGTGGGTGTGCAATTGATGAGATGAATTATTTTTTCAAATGCATGACACTATATGTGAGAGGAAGAGATGCATGAGAAAGAAGATATACTAGTTTCAGTGATGTGTCAATGTCATTATTTGTTGCATTTCATCAATAATGCCTAGTAGCTCAAGCCTAGTAGGAGCACCAAGGCACCCCAGATGGGCCAGGGTACATGCATGTTGCCTGCATAACTACATGCACATGTAGTCATTGTGCAGCTATAGTAATAACAATGAGTATTTAGCAAAGCAATGTAGGTGTAGCTGTACTTGCAGTTACACAATAATGTAAACTCTGCTAAATAAAATTAAATTTAATTTTATAATTTATTAATTATTATATTATAGTAATGATATAAAATATAAATAAAAAAATTATTTAAAAATTAAATATAGATTGTATTAACATTAAAAATAACACTATTACACATTATAATACATAAATATCTACAAATATAAATAAAACAAAAAAATAAAAATTTAAATAACATGATCAGTTTGTAAGGTTCAGATTATCAAAGCTCATAGTCTTGGTAATGATATCCTAATTTTCATGTGTATCATGTCATCAACTAAATTCAATTCTTTTATTTTATCTTGAAAAATCATCATTGAATCTTCTTACTCTTTTATGTAAGTATGTTCCTCTTATATAAAATCACATTCATAGCCATATGAATCCATGTCATTTTAAATAGTACGAAGCTAAGTTGTAAATTATCTAATTATTCATAACTCTTACCCTCATGTTTTTGTGGTTTGTTCTTGTAGATGGATATATATTTTATAGTATTTTTTACTAATCTTTATTAATAACTTCTCCTTTTAAATACTTCATTTCTATCTCAATACTCATGATACAAAAATCTAGGTATTTTATATATTTACTAAATAGACTACTAATATTATATATGTACATAAGTGCAATGCACGTGATAAGAATGTACACAAATAAATACATATTCATCATTTCATAAAAGAAATTAAATAATTTCATAAATGAAATTCCTATCTTATAGTTTGAATGGTGAATCATTGATTTCATAGCTTTAGTATTAACATAGTTGGATATCATATCTTGGTAGCCAACATATGAATCTAATATGAGATATATATAATTCTAAAAATGTCTAACATTTATTTGAAATTTTTTCTTTTGAGGCCTGATGACTTATATAAAGTGTCAAACTCTTATAATCTACAAATTTTCTTAAGGTATTCTTGTATATTTATTATATGGTCTAGTGTGGGCAGACATGCATGTGAATGCATTGGTTTCATGGTAGTCCAAATGTTAGATGTCATGAAGACTACACCTCTTTGTACCCTAAGTTGGTGAATTACTAATTATTTTTCTATTTTATAATTCTTATTATACTATTCATATTGGTTGACCAAGTGATCCTATGATAAGGGAGCTAAATATACTTGTTTATAAGATGGAATAGTTTAGGATCCTTAGAAATTTTAATCAAACGACCCAAGCTAGTGATACATTTTACTATTCCTTCCCTTGCATAATCATGGTAGTAAATGAAGGGGATCATTGAAGTTGATCCAACTTTTAAAGCACCATTGCTAAGTTGAGGTTGTCTAAAATTCAATATACTATATTTTTTGGTATATTTATTGACATATCTTTTAAAATATTTCATGCAACTAGTACCCCTACATGTATATATATTTTTTTATAATATAAACATTGTGCAAGATCTTCTTGGATATCTCTAGTATATATTTTTTTAATTGTCTTAATATTGGCCTAAAATATCGATGTTTGCATATTCTCACGTGGATTGTGGCCCTAAAAGAGAACTTAGTCTTGGACTTTTTAATTGTGTTATCATTTTCTATATTTAGGTCTACATCATTTTTATAAAATTTACTATTTTTTATTTTTTTAATATATTTCAAGTAGAGGTGTCAAACATGCTGGCCCGACATGACCCAGCCCAGTTTTAGGCTGCCCAACCAGGCTACCATGCCAGGCCATGCATGGTTTACTGTATAATGGTTCATAATCGTGCAAATAAAATTTCCAATCATTATCTTCGAAGTATACCACGAGGTCCCCTAAGAGAGGTTAAAACGTACAATGGTTACTATGTGACATATTTTAAATTTCACACTAAATCATATGATAGCTACTAAGCAATAGACAATGAGGGGGTATGCATTAAAGGATCCGCATACAATGAAATCGAATATGTCTATTACGGGACTCTAGTTGAAGTGATCGAGTTAGAATTTGAAGCCCTCCTGGTTAAAAAAACTATTTTATTCAAATGTGAATGGTTTGACCCAACACCAAATATTGGTATGATTTTCCATCCTCGATATAACCTTGTCGATATGCATGATAAAAAAAGATTCAACAAGTATGAACCTTTTGTCTTAAGTACAAGCATCACAAGTTTATTATTATGAATATCTGGGTCGGACCGGTCCTAGAAAGGATTGGAAAGCTGTGTGCAAGATAAAAGCAAGGGCTTAAATTGATATCCTCACATCTCCAAGTTCTAATTTCATAGAACCAGATTTTGATATTATAATCGAAGCTGTGGTGGGGGACGAAGATGTCCTTTTAGTCGCATCTTCTGAGATGAATACAAGTGAGGATGTAAATGTTGAGGAAATTTTAATTGATAATGAGGAAGAAATGAGTGATGAACATGAGTTTGAAAATGATGTTACTACATATGAAGAAGATGATGACTAGATTTTGATGATTCTGATTTAAATGAGTAGACAGTGAGTTTTATGTTAATTTAATTGTTAATCATTTTTGTTTATTTTCATTGCCTTATGTATTTTTTATAGATATGGCACGTGGACCAGGTAAAGGCAGCACATTGTAAGGTCGTACGAGCTATGGTATAGGCAGCACGACCTTAGGTATGCTCGAAACTGGTAGAGGGTCATAGGTGGATAAGATGCCATAGCAGACTGAGATGGTTGTGAATGTACCATAGTAGCAGCATCAACTGACTGATAAACATAATAGTCATGAGATTTTGATAAATAATCAAGAGACATGGAAGGGAGAGGAGGGAAAGAATGGAGATGTTGGATAGTATTCCTTAGAGCACTCACAGAAGAGAGTCTTCCTATTGCTCAGTTTGATCCGACAATTGATAATCCATAAGATATAAAACTTAATAAATGATTAATCAATTTATTATTTTATTTCTTACTTGCTAATAAATTTTTGGTTATAGGATGAAGTTAGAGACGTCTGGTTCCATTTTTAGAATTTTGAGGATAATTTTCATGAAGTCCTTTAAACTGAATGGACATAATTGGAAGGCACTCACATATAGAGACCAATTAATGATTTGGAAAGAATTTAAGGTAAAAATTACTGCCTAAAAATTTTTACATCTTTTATGTATTCATTTGTTTACTGATTAAAATTGTTTCTTTATAATTGTAGAAAGTTTACAGGTGGACACAGCCAAAGGAGGCAGTCAAAATTGTCTTCTACAAACATGCTGCCAGCCAGTATAAAGACATCATGTGCGAGATCAAAGATAAATGGTTGAAGAAGAAAGAAAAAGATCCGAGTGCTCCTGATCATGTTTTCAAGGAGTGGCAGAGCAAATGGGAAGATCCGGATTATAAGAAGATGTGTGATAAACATAGCTGCAATCGTTACTCAGAATGGGTTGGGGAGGGCAGTGGCTTGTCTACACACACTTGTGGATCTCGATCTATGTGTGAGCATGAACAAGCATCGGTATTATTTCTAATTTATATTTTTAATGTTTATTACTCTGTGAATTATGTTCAATTATGCCTAAATTTCATTTATCATAAAAAATCTTTTTCAATTTAATTAACGTATGTATTGTGTGTAATTATAGACATGCGAGGAGGGCAAGAAGTCCAGTGTTCTTTGTTTATTTAGATACACACACATGAAGGCTCATGATTATTAGACTTTCGTTGATTTGAGATCTCATGCAGCAAATGTAAGTTTAAATAAAAAAAATTAACTTTTCTTTTTTTTTTTGTATATAAATTGAAATGATTTTCGTACATTTTTATTAGGCAAGATATGAGGAAATGTTAGCTACTGTTACTCAAGCATATTCTCAGTCTACTTCAAGTTCATGTGATGGTGCAACAGGTAGTTCTCATTCAGCAGCCCCATCAGTTGATACGAATCAGATTTGGTATGCGGCTGTTGATGACAAGAATAAGATATCTGTCTATGAGGTTGATTATTCGACATCATCATTCTACTCGCAAAGACAACCAAACTATGAAGCTGAATTTTTATGACAAGTTTCGAATTTGTTCTCATATATGATGGAGGAATTTTAGGATGCGATGCGAAATTCGATACAGTTTCAGTTGGCTGATACCGAGCGACACATGATCGAGTATGAGGATGATAGGGATGAGGCGCATCTGTGTTTTGACTGGCTTATAAAGAAGTTTCAGGAAGAAGGACAGTAGTTCAACCCTGATGTTCTACCTCAGATTGTTCGACATAATGCTCCAGCTACAGCATCTACTTCATCACCTACAGCATCACCTGCAGGAACCACATCAAGACTAGCAGCAGCAAATAGTTCTACCCCAGTACCCGACATTTCACAGTGTGGACTAGAAACGTGTAACATAATGATTATGAAACTAGGTTGGACGATTGAGTGTATTACACATTTTTTTTAATGTCTTAAACTTTGATTTTTGATTTAATTAATTTATTTTATCTTGATGTTATTAATATATATATATATATATGCAGTATATATAGTTGTTTGCTGGAGTTAATTGGATTTTTTATTGTGTTATTTGTAAATGTTTTTGCATCAACTACATCAAAACTAGAAGTGAATTACATGTTTTTTTTTGTGGTATGTGCTATAGTTTCTGCAAAAGCTATAGAAAAGCTACTAAAACAAATTTGGTCGGTAATTACCGACTGAATTGCGACCAAACTGACCAAAATTATTTAATATCAATGGTCGGTAAAAGGTCACCAAATGATCGGTATTATTATTGGAGATTAATTACCGACCAATGATTTTAAAAGATTTTGGTTAGTTTTTTATCGCAATTCTTTTGGTTATTACCGATCATTTTGTAACCATTTACCAACCTAATGCTTTTGGTCGGAAAATGGTTGGAATATAGTCGGTAATTTTTTGTCGGTGGATGGTCTTCAAATGGTCATTAATTACCAACTATTTAGAGACCATGTACTGACCTAATTATTTTGGTTGGAAAATTATCAGAATATACTCTGTAATTATTTGTCGGCAGAGGATTGGTAAATGGTCGATAATTTATCGACCGACTGATTTTTCGTCGGTAAAAAAATTAGCGACAAGTAAAATTGCGACCAATCATTTTGGTCGGTGTATGGTCGCAAATTGGTATACCGACCAAAAAATACCGAAATTAGTGACCAAATAATTGGTCGGTAATTCGGTGAATTTTAGTAGTGATAGCATGACATAATCCATGTTATTTGCCTGCCTAGTCATAGTCTATGCATGATTCTGAACCATGATGTGATAGTCCTACCATGGCATTTTCATGTCGTACCTCATGTCCGGCTCAAGTGAGAAATAGATTTCCACCACCCAAACCTAATGAAGTGTTCCATTGATATTCAATATTACAATAGCATTTTCAAGAAGAATGGGTATATGTGTTCTCGGATGATCTTGATGACTACCTTGATGATATCCAAAGTAATGTTCAATAGATTCAACCATTCCCTATATTAGAGCAGACATATTAACATGTACATAAGAAAGTTGTTCATCAAATTTTGATGACAACTAGTTGTGTTGAGGCAGCTGGATCTGCCTCAAACATGACTCACATGTTCCATCATTCAAAGTCTCTCTTTTTGATTAGTGAAAAATTAAATCCCAACTCTAAATCACGTGTCACTTTCAATGGAACCAAATGCTCTCACCATTGGAGCACAAAGCATACCCATGAGACTTGCTTCAAACTTCACAAGTTTCTTGATTATTGGTGTGAGCTCCAAGCTCAGAAACAACATGATATAAATCAAAAATGATGAAAATATGGGCAAGGTTGTGGTGACGGTATCAAAGTCACATCTTTCTCTCATTCTAGTTGATACTTCAAACTCTAACCTACTATTATCCTCAATTCCAGTATGGAAGTTGATTGCATTGGTTAGATACATGACTCTAGAGCCACTGATCATATGATGTTTGATCCAAGTAATCTTTCTTTGCATTCCCCTCCTCAAAAAACTTGTTTTATTAATGCTAATGAAATTATTTCTCTATTAACAAAGGCTATGAAAACAATGTTGTCATCAACTATATCAATATCCAATACTTTGCTTGTGCTGACTCTTTCTTGTGAATTATTCTCTCAGAGTTTAGTTACCAAAAGTTTGAATCGTGTTATACTCATTTATCCTATATTTCATTATATATATTTAGGATATTCTTCCAAAGGAGATAGTTGAGCATGGTACTAAGAAAAAGGGGAGGGAGCTCTATTACATGGACAATTTTAGTGTGGGCCAAGCATCTCACATGCACCATCTTAGTAGCTCCAATTTGGAAAATAGTTTGCTTTGGTACCTTAGGCTGGGCCATCCTTCATTTGGTTATATCAAAATTATGCCTTCTAATTTATTTTAAATTTGTCACAATTTTGGACTTTAAATGTGAGATTTGTATTTAGCTAAAAGTCATCGAGTTACTTTTCAATTAAGACATTAAGTTCTTTTTACTTTCATGCATTTTGATGTGTGGAGTCCTTCCCCAACATATCTACTATGTTTGGGTTCTACTGGGTTGTTATATTTGTTGCCGATTGCACTCACATGGCTTGGAAGTTAAAACATAATGATGGAGTTTTCATGATATTTAAGTGCTTTCATGAAATGGTTCAAACTTTATTATCTACTAATATTCTTCCCTTTCATAATGGTAGATAACATGTGAATCAACATTTCCATTATTATTATAAAAACTATAGACTAATTCATGAGACTTCTTATCTTCATATTCCTTAGCAAAATCATGCCATTGAGAATAAAAATAACCGCATCCTTGAAATTGCTAAAGCCTTCGTGCCCATGTGCGCCTTACATTCATTGAGTTAATGTAGTTTCAATGGCTTTAAAATCATTAACTAAATGCCTTCCAAAGTCCTTGAGTTTAAGTCCAGTACAAGTTCTATCCACATTTGTTTCATTATCAACTATTTTGATGTGCTCCAAATTATAGCAAACATTAGATTTGCAGTAATCTCCTCAATCGTGATTCAAGCAATTTAGCTTGGAAATGAGAAAATATGATTTTCAATATAGTAAATTAAACCATACTCTATTCTAAAAATACCAATAAGGTAAGCTAACTACTTTGTTAACCTATGTAGATAATATGATTATTTCAAGAAATGATCTAGAAGAAATAATAAGCTTCATGAGCAATTGGTAACATAATTTGAGATGAAAATTTTAGGACTTGGAGAATATCAATAAGAATATTTTCTAGGAATTGAAGTTGCTAGATATAAGCGAGACATATTTCTTTCACAACAATAATATGTGCTAGATTTATTATTAGAAGTTAGATTATTAGATTGAAAGCCTATAGATTCACCAAAAATCTAAAATCATAAACTTAGAGAATATCTAAATTTTAGTGCCAATAGACTATCGTTACAACTCAGGTGGGTTGGGCCACATTGAAGGCCAACCCAAAATTCAAGAAGGTCAACTAAAATTATTACCTAACTTGAGTTTCAACTCGATTTAATCAACTTCAACCCTACCCAATTTGATATTAAGAAACTCAAGTAGACATCGGGTTAAGTTGAAAATGGTAGGTTTAGTAATAAAACAAAAAAAAATCAGAATTAAATAATTAAAATCATTAAAAAATAAAATTTTAAAAATGGCAATTTCTAAATATTTAATTAAAGTATCGTATTTATAGACTAAAATTTTAAAACTTCTATTAAAACTAAAGAATGAAGATATTTAGGTATTTATTTAACTTATTTTGGATATTGATGATTTGTTTTAGATTTTTAGCTGCTAAAGCTTTGATTTTTATCGGCATAAAAAATATTTCTTTTTGAAATTATGCAATCTATAGTATAAGTATCTGTGTGATTGATATTTAGACATAAGCTGATTTTATTACTTATATGACTTATATTCTTATGGATTTCTATTAGACATATTTATTCATCCATTGAATATTTAGTTATGTACTCCAAATAATAAGTTTTGATATTATAACAAAGTCACAACAAGTTTTTTGTACCATTGTCGGAAATTATTTTTAGGTTGATTGGTCAATTTGAGTTGACATAATTTTCTCTAAAAATATTCAATTCTATTTATAGTTGGTTGGAGAACTATTTTTGGTTAGTATTTATTTTTGTGTTTGTATATTTCTTTTTTGTATCCACAACAATTTATGAACCAAAGATCTTGGACTGAGCCAATATCTTTGAACTTAAAAATTAAGAGAATAAGAAAATAAATATCGAGATAAAGAGCTAAGAGAGTAAGCATGAAAGATAATTTTAACAATGAGAATAACTAAGGGAGTGCAGAACAAGCTATTCAGTATCTCATTCCTCATTAGACCTCAAGAGATTATTGGATGTCGACATTGATAGAAAGCTACTTTGGGATATAGTTGTAATCCATATATACAAATCATTTTATTTGAAATCTAGCTCAAAGCTATGGTATATCAACTTAAGTATGATAAATGATTTTTAAAAGACACGAATAGTCACTTCATGACTTTCATAGAGTTGTGTGACACTAGCAAGATGAATTGAGTTAGCCTAGATATGATAAAGTTGTAATTTTTCTATTTTATTTGAGAGATAAGGTAAAAAGTTGTTTCCAATGCTATCTAGATGATCCATTGAGAGTTAGGATAAACTTATATAAGTTTTTCTAACCAAGTTCTTTCTACCTCAAATTACATAATAATTAAGAGAAAAGATAGACTAATTTAGAAGAGAGGGCATGAGATATTATATACATTTTTTACCAGTTTTTTAGAACTAGTTAACATACTTCTCTAGTAAATATAAAATAATTTGGGATGAATTATTGATGGGCATGGGTCTAAGACATATTGTTAAGATATATGAGCATCACTACTTGGTATCACTTAATGTTAGAGTTTAGTTTAGGATCATTGAGTGCTCGGGGAATTAATATCCAGATTATAACTTATTTTTAAGGTTTAGGTAGGAGATTACCTAGGATAGATCACGACATACTTTGAGTGTGTTCTTATATGTGCTTTGATGTGTTTGCATGATGTATGTTTTACATTGTGTGGGTTATATGCATGGTGGACATGTGTATAGAAAGTGTGAACACTATGGTTGAGAAACATAACCTTAGGGTTCAAGAAATAAAATAATAATTCGAAATAAAATATATATTGTTGGTTGGCATGTGCACTAATAGTATGACATGAATATGATTCTCAAATTATTGGTTAGCATGTGTACTAATAGTATGATATGAATGTGATTCTCAAATTGTTGTTTGACTTGTGAAGATGATAAGCATAGGATGAGGGCATAAAGGATGTCCAAGGGAAGATGGCCAACCACCTCTAGTGTTTGAATAGTAGTCCTCCATCAAGGCTATGGGTGTATAGTTTTCACCTTTGCACAAGCTTGTGCATCTACACGTCAGGAAGGGCCGAGCAACCTCCAAAAGTTTAAGGCATATCATTCTCTAACATTTATGAGAGGAGGAGACCCAATTGAGGCTGACCATTAGTTCTAGCAACTTGGAAATTTCTTAAAAGCTATGGAGATCACTTCCAATGCCAAAAAAATCAAGCTAGCTACATTGCAAATAAAGGGTGAGTCCCAGGTTTGGTGGGTTTAGATCAAGACCTCGAGAGGTCTAGAGATAATGGCATGAAAAGAATTCTGAGAAATCTTCATAGAAAAATATTTTCTAACTTTAGTTAGAGATGTCATAGCCCAGGAAATCTTGAGCTTAGAGAAGAAAATATGATAGTGCTTGACCACGTAGATAAATTCATAGTTAGCATGTTTTATAGATGAATATATGGTCACCAATGCGGCTAAGGTTTGAAAATTTGAGGATGAATTGAAATTATTTATCCAGAGTAAGGCTATGGGATTTCTAATAAATTTGATGGTTAGGATAACTTTGGCCATTAAGCAAGAGGTTGAGGATACATAGAACATTTGAGATTCAAGTGTAGGTAGTAGTGAAAAGAGGAAGAAAAGTCAACATTCTTCTAGTTTGGGAAAGCAGCATAGGATTTTTGTTTCCCAAGGATTTCAAGGACATGATCATGGCTATCAAGGTCAAGGCTAGGTTGGGGCTTCTAGCCAGACATGATAGAGAACATATTCTCACTGCCATCAACCTAGATATTGGAGATGAGATTTCCCATAGAGGTAAGGATCCTAAAGTTGTGGGACATTGCAACCATAGACATCCGTGGGAGATATGCAGGTATAGTTTATTTCTTTTTTCCCCACTATAAACCAAAAGAACTAGTTTTAGTCTTGGGGTGGTACACAAGCACTTCCTACTTTATTGGTAGGCCAGAGAGGCTAGGGTATGGGTCAAGGTTGAGGATAAGTCCCATAGTCTAGGAATTAGGGGGCCTAGGGGATTGTCTATGCTATTACACCATAGATAGAGATGATAAATTATTTAGTGATATATGATACTTTCTTACTGTTTCATTTAAGGACAAAAGTTTTATTTGATTCTGGTGTATCATATTTATTTATTTCTGTATCATTTGTGAAAGAATTGGGTTTAGAGGTTAGAAACATGGATGAACCATTGCATGTGAGTTCTCCTTTAGGGACTAGGGTAAGAATTGATTAGATATGTTAGAGTTATGAGTTAGAGATCTCATGGATTCTACTTACAGTGAACCTTTTGGTTATGAATATATTTGAGTTTGATGTCATTCTTGCCATGGATTGGTTGATGGCACATCAAGATATTATTGATTATGATCATAGGAGGGTTAGTACCTACACATATGATGGAAATGTTTTAGAAGAATAAGCATGATACTTTAACCCTATACTATGTACAATTCTAGATGGCATAGATAATTAATGGGTTCGCTAGCAAACCTCACCTTAGAGGATGAAATGACATTGGATATGAGTCTACATAGAATGGTTTGTGAATATGAAGATATTTTTTTGGATGAGCTATTGGGATCACCCCTACACATAAATGTAGACTTCAATGTCGAGTTATACCCTAATACATCACTCATTTCTATGACTCCACATAGGATAGTGCCAATTGAGTTATAAGAACTCAAGGTCCAAATATAAGATTTGTTAGATAAGGATTTCATTAGATAAAGTACTTCATCTTGGGGTGCTCTAGTTCTATTTGTGAAGAAGAAAGATAAGACTTTTTGACTTATTGGCTACCAACATTTTAATATGGTTATGATAAAGAATCAATATCCATTAATAATGATTGATGATTTGTTTGATCATTTCAAAGGGGCACAGATATATTCCAAGATAGATTTTCATACCGGGTATCTGTTAGTAATAGTGCTCTAGGCCTATCGTATGGACATGATATTTTGACTATTTGTGAGAATTAATTATTATTATGATTTGTATATTTATTATATATAATTTCTTTGAATAATATTATTAATTATTCTAAATATCCCTAATCGGTTATTATTATGAGAATAATAATACATTAATATTAGTATAAAGTTTGATTGATATTCATGGGATGAATATGTCTATAAGATACAAATCAAATATATATTTATTTGTTAAGAACAAATATTGGACAAAACCATATCAAGATTAATACATGGATCAAAGTTATAAGTTAATCTCTAATAGTTATGTTATTAAATCCTTTGACCTGAGATCGCTATAGTTCTCAAAATAAGGAATATTGTATTTTAATATAATCAAATATTATATTTAATCAGATAACTATAAAGGTTATACTTAAACATAATAAGAATTATATAGTGAGATATGAGTGATTAAGATGAAATTTATTCATCTTATTATAAGAAAGATATCTCTAGGTCCCCTCGACAATTGAGACTGAAAAATGCAAGGTCGTGCTTAAATAAATTGATGGTAATCAATATCATTTGTTTAGTTAGTCTAATTAAGTTTCGTGTAATCAAAGATATAATTATATAAAGTTGACTTTGTTTATATCTTATATTCTATCAAAATATCATAAGACAAAAGGATTATGTTATTAGCTACATTAAAAGTTATCTCGGATCATGAGCTTTTCATTTAACTTAGATAATCATAATATCTTGCTAGAGGCCACTTATGACTTGTAGGATCAAAATATGATTTAGGCATGCTGTCAATATTAATTGAACCTATATGATCGCACATTAAGAACAATAACAATTATGATTTTTCACTCTTTGTAGTAATTTAAAATGATGAGATTATTTTAAATCACAAATAACAATTAGTTATTATTTAAATTCAAATTTAATTTTGAGAAAGTTTAAAATTGTGATTTAAATAAATAATTAATTTATTATATTGAACTTGAGTTTTAATGAATAAATTCATTTAAAAAAAGTTTTTAAGGATTTGAATTTAAGTTGTTATTATTTAAAAGAGTTTTAAATATATAAATAAATTCATTTATGACTAAAACCCTCGCATACTTTTGTGTGTGTGTGTGTGTGTGTGTGTGTATTTGAGAGATATTTGTTGCAAGTAGTCATCTCTTATAAAATAGAGAGAAACTCTTTCATTTTGAGAAGATGAAGCTGAACTAGCATTTAATAAGATCATTCATTATTTGTGTGTGTGTAGATACTTGTAGAGGGTGGTCATTTTTCAGAAAGGCAGCATATTTGAAGATCCAAATAAACTAAGATACATACTTTGAAGGCTTGATGAATCGATCTACAAAAGGTAAGTTTTGTTTACCATTCCTTCATATTTTTATGAAACGCATGTGATCCTTGGTGAGTTAAAAAATAAATATTATAAATTCTATTACGTTTATGTTCCAATTAGATTGGATATTTTGCCCGAAACCCTAACAATAACATTAGTTGAGAGTTAGAAAGGCTGACATCTCTAACATGGCATTCATGACATGATATGTGCATTTTGAGTTTATAGTGATGCCTTTTGGATTGAAGAATGTGATAGTAGCATTCATTGATCTCATGCATAGGGTATTTTAGTCATATTTAGATTAGTTTGTTGTAATTTTTGTTGATAATATTTTGAGCTAATCTTAGTCTGAGAATGAACATAAAGATCATTTAAAGGATATTCATCAGATATTGCAAGAATATCAATTGTATGCCATATTCAACAAGTATGACTTTTAGTTAATAGATGTGAAATTTTTGGGACACATAGTTTCATCTATTAGTGTCTCGATGAACCATGAGAAGGTCAAGGCAATCATGAGTTGGGAGAGACCAAGGTTTATTTGCTAGATATATAGTTTCTTAGTAATGACTAGATATTATAGAATAATTATTGAGTGCTTCTTCTATTTAGCTGCTTCTATGATTAGATTGAGTCAGAAGGAGACCGAGCATGAGTGGACTAATCCATGTGAGAGGACATTCTAGAAATTAGAGAGGAGAGGTACTTTATCTCCTATCCTGATAGTCTCGAATAGAGGACAGAGGTACATAGCATATTTTGATGCCTCAAAGGATGGGATGAGATGTGTTCTAATACCATATTAGAAAGTTCTAGCTTAGAGTTCAAAATAGTTAAAGAATCACAAGCAGAATTACCTCATACATGACATGAAATTAGCAGCTATAGTCTTCATCTTAAAAATATAGCACCACTATTTGTATGGTAAACAATTTGAGGTATTTTCTGACTACAAAAGTTTGAAATATATCTTTACATAGTGGTACCTCAACATGAGGCAACACAGATAAATAGAATATGTGGAAAATTATGATTTCATTTTGCATTATCATCCAGGTATGACAAATGTGGTTGCTAACGTGCTTAGTAAAAAGTCATGAGAATTATTGGCTAGTATAACTTCCTAAGAATGGCAGATATATGGGATAGTTTAGCTTATAATATAGTAATTTGGATCATGGTGTTATGAAGAGTTTAGTAGCTATGCCTTTTATGTTGAGTAGTGTGATTGAGTTCCAAGGGTAGGATGTTGAGATATCATCCATAAGGTAGCAAGTACTTGCTACTATAGGCGACGAGGGCTTGGCCATTCACCTAGATGGTAGTTTTCAGTTTAGGAGATGGATTGTGGTTTTCCATTTAGTAGAATTGAGAAAAAAGATTCTTTGAGAATTTCACTATTCTCATTTTGCAGTGCCTCCAAGTGGCATGAAGATGCATCATGATGAAGAGAGACATTGGAGATTTTGTGTGACTATATCTTATGTGTCAGTAGATAAAGGCTAAACAATATAGGCTAGTAGGGTTAATCTAGCTATTGGATGTAGTAGAGTAGAAGTGAGAACATACCATAATAAATTTTGTGACTCACTTTCTATGAACATCATAGAAGCATGATGTTGTGTGGGTGATAGTAGATCGGCTTACAAAGTTGATACATTTTTTAGCTATGTGGATGACCTTCACATTAGATGAATCCTGCATGTTGTACATATAATAGATTATCCAATTATATGAAGTACAAATATCTATTATATTGGATCAAAATTCTAGGTTTATTGCTCACTTTTGGAATAGTTTTTAGAAAGCTGTGAAGACACAATTGATGATGAGACATACTTTTTCATCCAAAGTTAGATGGTCAGTCAGAGAGGACCATACAAATTTTAGAGGGCATGTTGTGAGCATGCATCTGAGATTTTAAGGGTAGCTAGGAAGAGTATTTGTCATTGGTTGATTTCACCTACAATAATAATTATCAAACAAGTATGTAGATGCAAGCCTATGAGGCATTATAGGGAGGCCATGACAATCTCTAGTTTATTTGACTGAGGTGGGAAACAGATCCATCATAGGTCCAAATTTGATTAGAGACACCTCGAAGAAAGTGAATTTGATATGATAATATCTTCTTATAACTCAAAGTTGATAAAAGAGTTATAGTGAAAGATGGTAGCAACCTTTAGAGTTTGAAGAGGGTGGTCATGTTTTTTTGAAGGTAATGCCTAAGAGGGGAGTGGTCAGATTCAGGAAGTAGAAAAATATATCACCAAGATATATTTAGCATGTCGAGATACTCGAGAGAGTTGTTGTGGTTGCTTACCAATTGGCTTTACCACCAAATTTACCAGGTGTCCATGAGGTATTCCATGTCTCATGCTCTAAAAATATATTTTTGATCTAACTCATATAGATAATTGAGGCGAACTTGTTATTGATGTAGATGAAATATTTAATGAGGGATCAGTGCATATCATTAATAATCAAGACCAAGTTTTGCAACACAAAACTGTGAGGCTAGTGAAAGTATTATGGCAGCACCAAGGAGTGTAAGAAATAATATGGGAGTGCACAGACATGATGCATGCTACATATCCCTTCTTATCTGAGGATAAATATATGTTGAGTAGTTATTTAGTAATTACTTGATTATAATATATGCATATTATTGTACATGATTTCATGTGGGAATTTTGAGATGAAATTTTTTAAGGGGGAGATAATGTAAAAACCAAAAAATAATAATAATACAATTTTTATAGAAAAATGGCAAAATGATAATTTTTACATAATAAAAAGTTGAACTTTTCTAGATTCTATACGATAGAATAGACTTCACCATTGAATTCAACTCGCAAAATATAAATGCTATGATGAATTTATTGAATTCTAAGATAGTTAGAAGTTTGTATATTTTGAGGCAAATGGATGAATGAGTGTATGACAAGTGTCAGAGAGTTATTAGGCTTGCCACATGGCTACATGCAAGAGAAGCTAGGTGTCACGTGATGGGGGATAGAATGGTGACTCTGGTCACCAAAAATAATTTTTATTAAAATAATAATTAAATAATGAAAATGACAAAATTGGAAAATGGGAAAATGGGGAAAAAAGGGAAAACATGAACAAGGGAAAAAATAGTATGGGAAAAAAAAATCTAAGAGTCGAATGTTTTCTTTTCTAATTTAATTGGGTGTTTTAGTGTCAAAGTAGCATAGTCCAAGAATTAACGTTGATCCGAGCAACAAGTGCTTCGTGTAGGTATCAAAATCAAGGAATTTTAGTGCTTAACATTCTGAAAGATAGGATTTTCTTCTACTTGAATTTATCTTCACCCAATGGTTGTAAATGGACGTGGATGTAGGCTAGTTTAGGATTATTTTGAGACTAAAATATATACTATTTATGAATGAAAATTTCAGTCATCAGTGATTAATTTTTTTACTATGTTTGCCTGAAATATAAATTGAGATTTTGGACAGAGTCCAAATATATTTAAGGTTGTGTATAGCTAAATTCATAAAAAATTATGTGCTATTTTTTGTGTATTATTGCTACTATAATATATATATATGAATAATATGTTGCATTATGATTTATGTTTATGTGGCTATAATTGTGCATACGACATAATTTAATTATATGAAATAATATACTTATATTTCATATGTACGAGGACATCACAAATAAATGAGTGTGTGCATGATTATCAATTAATAATGTGTTTGGTATTAATTATGTGGACTTGAAACAGGACAACATTCAAACTGTGTTATACAATGTACTCGCAGAATGATCACTATTTGGAGAATGTCCAATACTCAAAGAATGTCAAATATTTAGAGAATATCCAATATAAGTAATAGATAGCACACTTGTCTTAGGCATCTATGAGGGAATCGGTGAAACTCGAGATATGGGTAAGAAAATATTTCATCTATATATATATATATATATATTCATATTGACATTATACTTGAATGTGTGTGTATGCTTTTTTTTATGTGCACTTAAGTGAGAAGTATCCCTATCTAGTGAGCTTTGCTCACTCTATTGTATGAATCCCCCCCCCCCCCCTCCAGGTACAAGTCTAGTGCAAGCAACAAACCCAAATATAGAATTGCACAAGTAAAGAAAGATGGTTGTGGGTTGATTTTAGTTATATGTATATATTTTTTTATTTACTGGGCATACTTAAAGCATGTGTAAATATTTGTTTAAAAAGCTATATTATATGAACATTTTCATTGTGTGATTAATTCTGAGATTGGGGTGTCATCGCATTATTTGTCATTTCCATCTCATAATAATTTGTCTATTTAACCTTTTCAATTGTTACACTATGACATTTGAGGCTTTTTCACACACTCGTCATTAATGGATATATTAATTTTGGACCATTGTGTATGCTTGTACTTGTTTCACATGTGTAATTTTTTTCATGCAAAATTTGATATTCTTAGTGTCATTCTTAATTTTATTTTCTCTCATACCTACTTAGTGTCATTCTTGATTATTTTTCACACTCACATTGTATCATTAGAATGATTGTTTACTTGTTGTTGCTGACCTTATAAATAGAACTCCATCCCCTTTCTTCATTTAAATTTCTTTGGCATAAATAACCATCTTTTGCTCACCTTCGTGCTTTTCATTTCCTAGCCTGTACTTCCACTCTAACTCAACATAGAATCAAGTTTTCTACTTGTGCCATGCCACATAAGTTATTTTTCTTGGTTGTCCACCTTGTTACAAAAGGTACATGCTTAAATTATTTTTTCTTGATTTCCTAGCTTTTACTTGCTATTGTTTACAAATTGCTTGATTTGTCCATTAACATGACTTTTATTTCTGGTGATTAAATTTTTCATGATCCCATTTTTCCTTTAAGATAATCAATTCACAAAGTTCCAATACTAATTTTTTTAAACGCATTCTTTCTTTTATTTTGAGTTAGCTTTTTGGGATAAGTTCAGACCAAGCTCAAATTCATAATATATGTGGGTGGCCCATAAACCACTCACATATTGTGTTATAAAATTATACTTGGGATGAACTCATTCCCAAAAGATAGCTTTCAGGGAGAGAAAACCCACACTACATATAAACATTTTATTTTTATTCATAATTGTCGATGTGAGACAATTTTAACACACCCTCCTCATGCCCAAGGTTAGACATTTGTAGCGTGGGGTTTTTTTACAAGACTTGACATATGTAGGTGACCCATATTTACTCTGATAACATGCAGGTGGCCCATATTTACTCTGATAACATGCAAGTGACCCATATTTACTCTAATAACCTTATATAAACACCACCATTTTACTAGGAATTTTTGATATGGGACAATGCTAATAATTTTTGCATTATTATGATTTTCACCATATTAAAATATTAAATTACAGTTCAACTTCAGATGAAATTTAACTAGCATTAACCTATCTATCTAAACCATCTATGTTAAAATAATTTGTTGTGTTGTATTAAGAACTTTTTGTTGTCTTCTTTCATTTTTTTTAACATTCTATAGCTCCTTTTTAAAAAGTTAAGGAGCTTGTAGATGTAGTGATAGTTTAATAGAATTAATATAAATGCCATAATTTTTTTATAATAGTTATATTAAATATATAATTTTGAATTTATTTCTTTTTTTAATATATTCAATTTCTAGTTGATCATTAAAATTAATAATTGTTATTCATTCAACCAAATGTTTCAAATTCAATATAGGGTGCATGTCAAAAATATTAGTTATTTGCATCATTGTAATTAAAGGCATTCATATTTCTCCCTAATATTTTCTAAATCTTTACATCATTGTAATTATTGTATCATTAAGTATTTCAAAACTTAAATATTTTTGAAGTACAACAAAAATATTAGTTATTTGCATGACAACTCAATTTGGGGAACATGTCCTATGCTTGATATGAATGCCCTGATTTTGTTTGCATCACATCTAGATAGATTTTATAAATACTATGTATTCTTGATAAGAAAGATAATTTTTAACAATTAATTCCAATCTTGCAATAAATAAAGATACTTACTAATTAAAAAACAATTCTAACAAAGTTTAGAAGTGCCCAAATTTCAATTTACCGTTTTGTATATTTTAATAGTAAAGAACTAGAAAATATATATGCATTCATTGGATGTTTTTTGATTCACTAACACAACACATCACTTGTATAGATGAGAAAGCTCAAAAATCATTTAATATGATAAGCAATACATAAATAATATTTTACAAAGAAATATTTGAAGAAAAAAAAATTCACTAGCCTTCAATCGATCAAGTTTTGACAATTTAGAATAAATATAAAGTATAGTCAATTTTCTAAACAAAGATTATCAATCACTAATAAATTAATCACCAACACACTTCTCTTCTAAAACTATTACTTTATGGAGTGAATTATCATTTTTCACTAACGTTGATTATATCAACTTCTCGAAGATACAAAATCAATAAGTGTATTATTCACATCAAAAATGAAATTGTCTTAGAGACCAACCCAAGATTTGTTGTTCATTTAGGATTTCTTATTTTTGTATGAATCTTTTGAATAGTTTATTTAAATAATAAGTGACAATAAATATTAAAAGCATTTTGTTAGATTTCTTTCAAGAAAATATGGATTCCATTTTTAAAACTCATTTTTTTTTTTGCAATGCATTTGTTATTTTTCCCTTGGGTTTAATTCACTCCTTGCATAGCATTAATTGCCTCTAGAATAACTGAAATTTAAATGCCAAAACCATGGTTTTTACCATTCAACAGATTACATAATTGTTAAATACAAGTGGCATTAATAGAATTAATGGGGGTTACAACATAATGTCTAGAAACTCTTGAGTAATTATATATAAAACTATAGGGTTAAATTTATTACGCAAAATATTGCCCAAGAAACATTCATCCATCTCAAAAATATTGGGTATAAATGCATTTCTACCATTGACAAACCATATTTCAGAAGGACAATATCAGGTTTATTAGTTGTTATTTGAGCGTGTGCGATTTTATTTGGGGAACATCAAAAATGGCACCAGTTAAGCTTACATGGGTGATATTCATTCTAACCATGGCTATGTTAATCCTATCTGGGCTAGCCCATTATGCCCCACATCAAGTCCCAGTCCTTGGACCAATGCCTGGGGACCAACCAGCTTCCCTTTTCCCTCTTTCACGACCCTTAGTTGCAGCAAAAAAGTGTTGGGCACTTATCATAGACAAAGGTTGTTTGTTCGACATTAAAAATTTGGCTTTTGGAATCAAAAATACCTTTCTCAGTAAAACTTGTTGCCAAGCAATCAATCAACTAAGTGATACATGTTGGTTCGAAATTTTTCCCCTCAACCCCTTCATGCCCCCCCTCCTCAAGAGCTTCTGTGCTGCTAAACCTGATGGACTCCTCAGGAAGACAATGTCAATGCCTAGACTCTTGCCTAATCCGACTACAAATCAATGCTTCTCATCTCTTACTCATGATATACAAGGATGCATCGTTCATATTTACAAGTCACTTTCTACTAGCCAAATCGAAAGCACAATTAGTAGGAACTGTTGCAATGACATGAATAAGATTTTGAAAAACTGTTGGCAAACATTATTTCCCTTTAACCCATATTTTCCTCCACTATTGAAGGCTTTCTGTAGCAATGTTTTGCCGATGCTCCAAGAAGAAGGAATCCTCCCCAACACCCCTGTCCCCGGTATGCTTCCACCTCTCTCAGGCATTGACATAATAAAGTGTTGGTCCTCTCTCAATGATGTTCAAAACTGTGTAGTGCCTATTCAGGACTCATTTTACATTGGCCATGTTGCCGGTATTGGCAAGGCATGTTGCAAGGCCATTAATGAAATTCATGACAATTGTTGGTCTAATATGTTTCCCTTTAATCCATTCTTCCCCACACTCCTTAAGAGCTTTTGTGTAGGGACAGCACCTACCCCAAAGTGAAGCTTGTCAGCACTAGGGGCTCAGTCAATATTTAGTTGAATTAATGTATTTTTGATGAAAGGTCATGTTGAAGCATCACAATAAATTCAATTTCTTTTGTTTTCCTTCATAGAATAAAGAAGTGACTATGGGAAATATAAAATTCATACAATATTATTACATGTATACTATTACAACACATTGATTTCCTCTTTAAGAACTTTATAATATGTTATAATTATTTTTTTCGAAAAGTTTTCTCATACAGAAAAGAACAGTCTCTGGCCTAGCAAACTATATACAATATTCTATTGGGACAATTACATTTTAGTGTGATGAGAGAAATATAATTAGTGGGAGAAAAAATTGTTTGGTAAAATTAGTATGAAATAATTAAAAATGTATGGTCACCTTTTCCTTGCAACTTATTTTATCAATTAAAACTAATAAAAACATGGGAAATTTATATTTTAGTACATCAGTTAAGGAAAATTAATGAAATAAAATCCAACTAATTTTTTTTTGTTTTTAGTTTATTTTATGAAAAATAATTCACAAAAGATGCACCAAACTTGTGTTAACCCTCACCCTACTCAAAATACTCACTTCCACTACCACTTGGGAGGTCATGTGTACATGCCAAATCACATCATGAATGCCATCACATTGTCACATTATCATCATCACTAATAAAGAAAATAATAAAGAAACATATCAATTTTCAAAAACAAAAAGTATGTTAGCCATGTGTTATTAAAATGTATATTAAAAATGAAATAGTATATTTCATCAAAAAATAATTCATCACAATCTACCTATCACAATATAAAAAAAAAGGGAAAGGTTATCGTCACAAGTAGTGTCCATATCAAAATGTAGTTTAATGTTAGTTTGATCTTGCAGTATCCAAATGGGAATATGGGATGCAAAGAAAGTGACCCACAAAGATAGTTTTTTTCATGGAATTGAAGCTTCTAGAAACTTGTCAATTTTTGCTAACATTCATAACAACCTCATATGCATAATAACATATCAAAAAAGTATGCTAGAAGAAAAATTCTAGGGGCTGAAGAGAAGCATAAAAATGGAAAATGTGCTTCTCTTTTCCATATCACATGAAGCACTATTACATGGTATACATACAAATATAGTTGAGTAATGAAATAGTAAAAAGACTAAACTACATTTACTATAATATTCAAAACTCGCCCTTAAGCTATATCAAACATAATTTGCATAACTAGCTTGGAACAAAGATAGTGAATATGGTATTCAACACTGAATTAGTAATTATATTGCCTAGATGTTCGATAGAATTGATATATGGAGTACAAACTTCACCTTTCATCACAACTTTCTTGATAAAATGACAATCCACTTAAATATGTTTTATTTTTTACATGTAATTCTCATAATAAATTTTTTATCCATTTCAACTCACACATAGTATGTAAATATTTCTATATTCTACTTTGACACTTGATCATGTAAATATCATTTGCTTCTTACTCCTCTAAACAACATAATAAATTATCATATTTTTAGACCTCCTATCTTTTTCTAAGTCTGCCCAATATGCAACATAATAATCAACAACATTCCAATGTGTACCCTTTCTTATATAATATTCCTAGCCCAATTAATAGTATCAAGTATCTTAACATTCAGATGCATCTATCTCAATCACACTTATTTGGTTACTACATGTATTGATCGAGTACACTTACTACAAAGGTGACGTTAGGTCTTTTCATAATGACATAGATTAATTTTTCAATCAATCTTTTATACCTTTTAGTATCTTCAAACGTGACTAGATATATCAATTAACATAATATTTTGATCCATAGGTAATTGAAAAAAGTTTATCTTCCAACATTTAATAGGTTCTAAATGTACTTTTATTGAGATAATATTATTCCTTGTTTACTTATAGCTACTTCAATCCCCAAAAAAATAACATAATTATCTCATATCCTTTGTCTGAAACTACCTCTTCATATACTATTTTATCGCTTTAATTCCTACTAGGCCTCTTCCATATATAATTATATCATCCACATAAATCTCAAGTATCACAATACCTTTAGTAATTGATTTATTGATGACAAAATGATCTAATTGACACTGGATAAATGCTATTTCATTCAAAACTCAAATGAGTTTATCAAGTTATGCTCTAGGGAATTGTCTCAAGCCATATAATGTTTTTTTAAATCTACAACTAGAGGTGTCAAACGGGCGGGGCCGGATTGGCCCCGCCCAAGGCACGGCATGGTTTGGTTGTGCCTAGCCCGACACGGTACGAGAATGACTCGTGCCCGTGCACATGCATGGACATGCACGGCCCGGTATCGAGGCCCATTGACACATTTTCTCAGCATGAGCCAAGAAACTGCCCGAGCCTCCGACGGATCCAAAAAATCCATCGGGGTGTCGGGCCCCAATCCGAACCCGCAGTTTTTTCGACCCGGGTTCAAGTCCCCCCCTCAATGGTAAATTAAAAAAAAAAATCTTTGAATGTAAGTCGTTGGATTTCGCCTCCAACGACTATGGGGTAGAATCCAACGTCTCATATGATCATGCCCTAAATAATTCCCCCCCCCCCTCCTCTCTAATATTTATATTTTTTAAAAACACAAATATCTCAAATCTCATTCTCTCTCTATCTCTCTCCTAAATTTCTCTCTCTTAGGATTTTGGCTCTGTTTTATGGGACTTGCAACTCGGGCTCGCCATGTTTAGATTGAACTTTGGGTTTGTGGTGCACGTGCTTTACGCTACTTTATGGGTATTTCATTTTTTTAATTAATTAACTCTTAACTTTATTTTAAAAAATAATTAGTCTTTTACTTTCTCTCTCTCTCTACTCTACCCTCTTTTTTCTAAAAAAAATAAAAAATGACAAATACTAATTTAAATAATAAAAATGAAATTAATTTTATATTTAGAAAATAAAAATCCTATGCAAAAGTCCGAGGCTGCCGAAACTTTGGTTTCTCCGGTTGTCTCGACTCATACATCTAAAAAATAAAAAAACTAGAATGATTTTTGTAGTTTGGACTCACTTTAATATAATAAAACAAAAAAAATATATTAGGGGTGCAGAAGAAGAATCGGCACTGTGCAAATATTGTAAAAAAATTTTAACTTGTAAGAGTACATGTGGGACTGGATACCTTAAGGGGCATGCCAAACTATGCACCAAAAAATATGGTGTATTAGATCCTAGGAAAACCTAACTCAACGGTGAGTTTTTTGAGGCTGGAACCAGTTCAGTCTCAAATTTTAGCCCTTTCATATACCATAGCGAGTTGGAAAAGAAAGACATGGTCAAACTAATCACCACGATGGGTCTTCCAATCAGGTTTTCGGAAGATCCAATGATAGTGAGTATCATGTAAACATATTTTTAGCCTGCTTATCATAGAATTTATAGGTCTACATCTAGGAACAACATACTAAAATATTATAAGTTAGAAAAATAAATAATAATGAATGAATTTATGGCATATTGTGGAGTTGTGTCTATGATGTCCAATATCTGGACAAATCACAATGATACATCTTATGCATGCCTCACCGCCTCCCATGTATATTCAAAATATACTTTAAATTAAAAAATTTTAGGATTCTCTGAGATTCTCCATCTTCAAGATAGTCCATCCATTTTTGATTGCATGATGAAGATATTTAGAGAATATAAAATTCAAAATAAAATTTTTAGTATTATATTCGATAACGCAGCTAATAATGAAGTAGTGATTAACATGTTTGTTAGGAATATTAGAGATGATTAGGAAAGAAATTTTACGTTAAATGCATGTGTCACGTGATTAACTTGATTGTACAAGGGGGAATGAAGATGTGTTTCCCCACTTTAGAAAATATACATAACTCACTAAAATAGATTCGTATGCCTCGTAGACAATAGGAGTTCGGTAATCTCTGTTTGTCTATCAATCTTAAGAAGAAAAAATTTCAATCGAATGTGAGACACCGTTGGAATTACACTTACCTGATGTCGGATCATGTGTTAGATAAGAACACGTGAATCATGATATTCGACCACGTCAATAATAAGAGTGACTCACGTATTATTAATGATATTAACTAGGCTACAAGAATTTCATTTATAAAATTTCTGAAGATTTTTTATGACACGACGAACATGTGTTCGTCGGTTTATACTCAATCGACTTGCATTGTACTCAGGTGCATATGCAATAGTAGTAGCATGTTTAAGAAGTATTGAGCTGACCCAACACTTAGCCATATGGTTGTGGTATGGAAATCAAGTACTTAAAGTGCTGGTCTGTCATTCCATCTCTTTATTGTCTGGCTGCCTGCATGGACCCTAGGATAAAGGTGGAAGTGGTAGATAACATTTTGACTTATATTTCCTCGTGCATGAACCTGGAATACCCACCTGAAGGGTTCATTCATGAGAAATTGACTGAGCTTTTCACATACTACGATACTAGGTATGGTGGTGGTGGTGGTAAGGCTTTGAGTATGGAATGGATACCATATTCGAAGATAGTGACTTTTCCATTTAGTTAGCAAGGGAAAAATGATAGGGTGGACTACTGAATAGGAGCGAGCTATCTCAGTACTTAGATATGATTACTGCTTTATCTTATCACATTCTGATACTAAGAATCTTGATACATTATAGTGGTGGAAATTATTTGAGTCCACCTTTTCGTATATCTAAGATGACATAGGATCTAATAACTTCTTCGTTGTCGAGCGTAGCATTGGAGTCTATTTTTTTTTGTTGCAGTGAATGTGATTTTGCATAGGAGATTGAGATTAGGTCCAAATATTAATGAGGCTTTAGCATGCATGAAGGATTGAAAGGATTCAAGCTTGGGCATCAAGGATCATGCTGGGACTAGGACTATAGAAAAAGTGGAGGAGTTGATTGCTGATAATGATCCATATGATAGTAATTTTGATATTGAGGTTGAAATTGATAATGATACGATGATTGATGATTGATGATTGATGACATTGCCACTTGATCCTTGATGGTTGATGATTGTGGGATTGTGACACTTAATGTTATGCTTATGTCGGATTCTGATTTTTAATTTTGATATACTCATTTTTATTTACATTGTAATTAGTTTGGTTTGGCTTTATCATTTATGTTTCTGACTTTCTGAGTTTATTTAATTTTTGGTTGTGAATGATACTTGAAAGTTAAAACTTGAATATTTATTTATTTTTTTATTTTGCATTCAATTTATAATTTTATTCATATTTAAGTTTTAATATTTTGTTAATTCATATCAGCATTCTAATTCAAATTAATAAAAAGTAAAAACAAATAATATAAAAAATAACTTTTAAACTATTAAAATCTACAGTTTAAAAATTTTTAAACATAAACTAATTAATTATTACATAAAATAAATAACTTAATTTTTTTAAAAAATAATTAAATTTTAAAAACCGGCACATACGAGCCAGAACCTGCCCATACGGCCCAACCCGACATGGTTAACAACTGGCCGAACTTACGGGTAGTGCCGGGCCTAGCCTGAAGAAACCATGCTGGGTCAGGCACAACACGATTACTGTACTGGTTGGCCTGCCTAAAACTAGGTTGGGCCGGCCCGTTTGATACCTCTATTTACAACCCGTATGCATGTCCTCTTGAACAACAAATCTTGGAGATTATTACATGAAAATTTCTTCATGTAATTCATCATACAAAAAAAAAATATTCTTCACATCAAGTTAGAGGTGTCAATTAGGCTAGGTAGCTTAGGCATGACCCACAGTACGGCATGGTTTATTCATGCTTAGCTCGGCATAGCATGGTCTAATACCATTCTTGGTCTTGGAACATACTAGCCCAAGGCATGACTCATGTTGTGCTAGGCTAGTGCGAGCTGTGCCTCATGTTGGGCTAGGCACAACTCCCATGATTGGCTTGGTGTCATAGTTTACTGGCTCAAAAACTCAAGACCAGGCATGAGTATGTCTCGGGTCATGTCTAGTCAAGTGACCACTGGATATGGCAGTTTTTAAGAAAATGGCCACATAAGCTAGATATGGCTTATGTGGCCGGTCATTATTGGATGGTCAAGCCCCCTTTGCATTTTAATGCAAAAGCTTTGACATGGACAATGACAGGTCATGCCTATCACTGTCCTTGCCAGCCTAGATATTTTAAAAAATTAGTTTTAGTATTATAGTAGCCATTGAATTACTTCCAATGGATATTGTATTTAGAATCTATTAGCTTTCATGATTTTGGCCTATTAAAAATAAAAAAAAATAAAAAAAAATAAAAAAAAAATAAAACAAAATAAAACAAACTATTTTTTTAATCATTTTGAATTCTATTTTTATCTATAAATATCGCAAAAAATTTAGATATTTCATTATAAATTTCTTCTGCTCTTTCTCTCTCTCTCTCTCTCTCTCACCTACTTGTACTCTCATCTTTATGACTATACATATGCAACTTAGTTACATATGCAATATTAATAGTATATTTAGAAAATATAGGGGTTACCCGACATTTAGTATCATGATTGTTGAGATAAAAATTAAGTATTTGGAATACTAGTCTTCTATTCCAACTCTATATTGTTTGGCTGCCAATATAGATCATAGGGTTAAGGTGGAATGGATAAAAAAATATTTTGACATACATATCAACATGCATGAACTAAGTACACCAACCTGAAAAGTTCATTCACAAAATTAACTAATTTATTTATATATTATGATACTAGGTATGCTACTTATATCCAATCTATGAGTATAGATAAGGTCACCATATTTAGAGGTGTTGACTTCTCCATTCAGTTAGGTAGGGAAAAATAAATGGGTGGTCCATCGAATAAGAGAGTGAGCTATTCAGCACTTAGATATCAATTACTACTTCATCTCATCACTTGATGATAATAAGAATTTGGATATTTTGCAATGATGGAAATTATGTTAATCCACTTATCTCATGCTATCTAAAATAACACATAATCTATTAACCCTTATGATGTCTAATATAGTATCAGAGTTTACTTTTTCTATGCGATCCAATGTTATTTCAAATAGGAGGTCAAAATTATGACTAAATATCATAAAGATACTTTTATACATGAAAGATTGAAAAAAATAAGGTCATGGGTATTTAGGATGAGGCTCAAGAAATGATGACAGATAATGATTCATGAGACATGGAGATCAAAGATTTTGAAGGTATTAACGATATCTTTTAGATGCATTTATGATGATGATAATCTTCATCTCCATCCACGGTACTATATTATAGACAGTGATTGATCATTGATAATTTTTGATTATTGTGATATTAATACTATGCAACAATGCTAGTACTTATTTATTTTTATTATTTTTTTATTTCATTATGATTTATGCACTATTGATATATTATATACTTTATACTATCTAATGTTACAATCTTGTGTTTGGTACAAAAACATTTCATTAGATTTTATAAATAGTAAAATCAATAATATATTAATAATTTCATATGATTGAGAAATGGGCTTTCATTTAAAAAAAAAGTTAAGGTATTTTATGATACTTATAATACATATTCTTCAATATATAATTCAATAAATTTTTATTAATCTTAGGTATATTTATAATATGAGTTATACATGTCAATAATCTAGGAAACATACACTTTTTAGGTGAAAATGTGTATAAATATAAAAGTATTAATTGCCTATATGGATTTGAGAATTAAGATGGAATATATAGAAGATATTTTTTAAGTTTCATAAATAAATGTATGAACCTACCATCCAAACTAGAGAGAAATATATATGAAAAAAATAAATAACTTTTATAAATATTATGAGACTAAATATAAAAATGTGTCATCGAGTATTATGACTCAATTCATATCCGAAGACCAATTTTTCATTCAATATATGTTTTCTTTCTAAATATTTTAATATTGAAATATTGGTCAAACTTGTCCCTAGATGGCTTATAAAAAGTTGACATTATATGGTAGTAAAATTCTCACACATGTTCACATTTATTTTACTATCTAAAATAATAGGTGATCTACTAACCTATCTAACATTTGTTATGATATTGTTGTCAAATTTTTCTATTATTATTAATATAATTATTGATAAGAAAATAAATTGTATATCAAAAATACTTACAAATTTGATATGTTTATTAAATGATTGGGAAGATGCACATATGACACCTCAAGTGTTTGTAGAAAGCACACCCTAACTTGGTTACACCCTATGATGAATAAAATGGTGCATCACCCACGACGTAGTGCACTATATGAGCACATGCCATGCATGACCACATGGACCCATGCCATGTCGTGGCATGGATCATGCTTAGGGCTTGCTAACCCAACTTGGCATAATCCACCCAACACTTCAACTATGATTCAGTAGTATGTGTGCAATGTGTGATTTGACTATATGCAAGAAAAATAGCATGTGTGTGTTGGGTAGTGTGCAAGAAAAATAGTGCATGTGTTTACTTTTATTGTGTGTAGTATGTATATTTTTCTTGTGATAAAAAAGGTGTTCAATTATGTTTATGGAATAATTATCTATCTGACTATTTTTTTTGGTGTGTTGTAATTTTCAATATGATTGGTGATATTAAACATTATAATATTATTATTTGTACAGAAAAAATAAACATTGTTACTTATTAAAATATAAAACCATTAATACATATATAATACTCAAAACCATTGCTAGAAAATTGATTATTGGAATTAGGTAAGTTTTAATACCAAATAGTATGTGACAATTCCAATAATTGGTATCGATGTGAGTTTGTTTGTCAATAGTAGTTGGTATTTGATTGGATATTGATTGATTTAAATCTTTTTCATGGAATATCTTTATCTCTTTGAGAAGATTAAATTAGCCTCAACCAACTCCCTAGTCTTGAAGAGGAATATGTTGGACCACTTGATACTTAAAATTTAGTATGAACAAAATGAGTGATATTGGAAGAGAGTACATTGAAGTCCACTTTCACAATTAGGTAATGCGTCAGGGATAGCACTTTCCATCATACCTTTGTGGAGATAAGAGTATATGTTTTATGGAAAAAGTTAGATTAGATGTATGAAAAAATATATTGAAGAATAAGATGATATTGAATAGCCATTTAGTGAATACAAAGTATTGGGATGGATGCGATATGACCTGACATATGAATATCTTTCAAGGGCATTAATAATAATATTCTTGTAAGATAAACTACATGCCTAGTTGTTCTTTGGGCCCAAACTCACTTCATGATGGATGGGATTTAGTTATTTCTTTGAGTAACTCAACCATATATTGTATTGTAACCATTAGTTTGATTGCGAATAGTTTGTTGAATGAGAAAATGAGATTGAAAGAAAATTACAAGCCTTCCCTTCATGTTCATTATGGGAGGAGATGAAATACAAGCAATATAATACACTAACATAGAGAAGGAAATGAGTATCCTTCCAAGGGGATATCAAAGAGTAGTGTGGGATGAGGTGCTACTCATGCAATAATCTATGTCACTTTAATAATGGTTTTCATTTGTGGAGGCAACTCCGATATCAATAAGAGGGAGGATATGGTGGTGAGAAAGAGAGAACAATATAATCATTATGGAGGATTATATGATTTATGTTGGTGATGGTTGTTATAACTACAAGGCAAGTTAGGATTTGTTTTCATGTCAATTTGAGCCTTGATTTGTTTTCATCATATACTTAATTATGTTATAATCAAGATAGGAAACATCAAGTTATTAATAGTAGTAAGCATTGGAAAGATATGATTAAAGATGAAAATCAGATGTGAGTTGATTTGAGAGACATATGATGGAGATGTGTGAGGGTGATCTGATCATTTTTCCACTAAAAAGTAATCTTTGCCTATTGCCCATATCACACCTAGTGATGGCTGGCTAGCTTGTACAGCTAGTAAGAGTCAAAGAGTTGTACTTTTTTAACCTTTTTTTTTAGGAAATCAAGATACTCACATTTTTGTTTTGAGTCGAGCAAGATTCTTAAAGAAGCAATTTTTATTTAATGTTGTTTTAACTCAGCCAACTCCTAGAGATTAGATAGATCGAAGGGAAGCTCAAGTGTCATTTGTGGAGGACAAAGAGGGAGTCTTGATAGATATTGGGAGAATCTAGAGATATCAAATAGGTCATGCAACCTTGTCTAGCACAAGGCAAAACCCACAAGGGGTGGACCCAACATCCCACGAATCACTTGTACTTATATAGACATATTGCCTTACAAACTGGCCTAACATGCTAAAATTGGCTCAAGTATCATGTCCAAATTGGGTTATTGCTCATGACCTATGAATTGAGAACACCTAGTTGGTACAAAGAACAAAGGTTGATGAGCATGGGTCGTGATCTAGTTGGGGGGGTTAGCTTGATCTATACATTAATAGGTGACCCAACCCATATTTTTTTGACACAATGATTATCACACCAATGTAGACAATTATATAGTCATTGCTAAAGCCTTGATTTTTCTAATGGTTAAACAAAATTAACTTCTTTTATTATTAACAAAATTAATTTGAACATATTATCTACAAATATAACTAAATTATATTTATCTTAATACAAATATCTTTTCTCGATTATAATCTCTAAATCTAAGTCACTAATCTTCAAATTTGTTCTATAATGTTATAAAATTTAAAATTCCATAAATCTGAAATATAAGTTCCTTAAAGTCATAAAGTAATAGTAATAAAGATATCAAGTAAGTGTATTTTTACATCATCTAAGTGGTCAACTTTATTAAATAAGGTTTGAATATTTTTATCTTTATTTATCTAAATTACTTTCTTTCATTTGGAATTCTAATTTGAATATTTTTATCTTTATTAAAAGTAAAAAAGCATCCTAATAAAATAAATGATATAATAAATAAAAATGACATCATCTAGTTTTCTTCTAAGGACCTCCTCACACAAATAAAAAACCAGGGGGTGATATATTAATTTTTATTTTATGACAACACCTTGATTTCATAAAAAAAATATAGAGTGAGAAAACTTGTCCCAATATAAATATTAAAAAAATATATATATAGTTACAAAACTAGTTGTATGATAAACAATCTAATAGGATATGTCGAATAATATATCAAAAGAATATGATATATTAGACATAAACAAATCTAGTTTTGTATCGAAAACTAGATTTACTTCAACTATAATGATCTCATTTATATACAATCTTAATTAATAAGCGAATGGGTGGCTAGATTGACTTCTAAAATGTGTCTTCCACTACAAATTTAAGAAAATCTTAGGTTTATATATTTTATTTAAAAATATGAATCACATTTTTATCGAAGGATTCTTATATCAACTTGTTTTAATAATATGATAAAGTATTTAAAATTTGATAAATAAAAAATTACTAAAAAACTTTAAAATCATAGTGGTATTGTATTTGTGGCCTATGATATATGGATTGAAAATAATATCTCATTTACATGTGTCACTTTCTATTATGATAATTTAGATTGGGCACTTGTTAGGTTTACTTGGGCTGGGCAAATAGTGTGTATTAAATTAGTTTGGAAATATTTATTTAATTAAAAATTAAATTTTAGTTCATTACATTTGTTTTAATTTTGTGTGTTTAAATTTAGTAATTAGCATGTGTATTTTTATTTATTTAATGTGGTCATAATTTATTAAAAGACTAGGAACCTAGAAGACTTATTTTAAAGGGGTTTGTGTTTTGGGATAGCAAACACAAATTAATTAAATAAATGATCTTTATTTTTCAATATTAAAAAAATATGCACCAAACCCACAACGTTAGAAGCGACTATAGCCATCCCATTAGAAACATTAAATAGCGTATATATAAACACACACACTCACACATTTAAATATGTGTGCGTGCGTGTGTGTGTGTGTGTGTATTATATATATATGTTTATATATCTACATATATTTATATAATATATATATATATATATATATATATATTTGTATTCCCATATATATAGTATTTTTTTCATCGTCTAAAATATTTGATGCTTGTAATAGGATGGTTGTGGACACTTACATTAGTGTGAAGTTGTGGGCACTTACATGCATATTATATTTGTGGATTCTAACTACTTTGTCTACACTTAAGAATAAATATTGTTTTAAAAACTAATTTCATATGGAAAATTGATTTTCTTTTGACAAGCAGTTTTGAATTTGAAAATTAAGATTTAAATTTTTTGAAAAAAATTTGTTGGGCAAAATTTAATACATAATTTTTTTTTTATTTTTTAAAAAAATGTCTTTTTTTAAATTATTGTGTTTTTTTTTATTTGTACACAAACACAAATTTTATTTTTTTAAAAGAAAATGGAGATAAAAATGAGATGATGGACATAGAGCATTTCCAACGGGCTCGCTAAAAACACTATTATTTTTATTTTGTTGAGCGTGCTTATAAAAATAGGGCTCTAACGTAATCGCTATCCCGCTCGTGTTTTTGCCCCTTCAGCTTCTCGCTCAATAAATGTAGCGAGCGTTTATCGCTCAACAAATCATTTTTACTCTTAAAATATCTTTGCCGTCTTCGATATTTACTTGTTCCAACGACACCAGAACTCAACTTCCCACTTTGCAGAGCTTAGTTGGAGTAAAATTTGAAGTGTTGCTAGCTAAAATAATGAATTGAATATTTAAATATTTTTTAATTAGTTATTTTATTGAGTGTGGTTGGAAATGCTCTTATAAGGACATAGGAAAGAGAAGAATTAAATAATATAAGAGAAATAAAATATAAATATAAGAGAAGAGTGATTTCTTTTATTAAAAGGATTTTTTTTTTTCCAGAAATCTCATGGAATATGCATGAAGAGAGTTATTTCTCTTGCCTGTTTTTTGAAAAATGAATGTTTTTTGAAAAACACAATAGTTTCTAAAAAAAAAAACTTTAGACCATGGAGAATATCTTCCTGCTTCTTATTTTTCGAAAAAAAAACACAGTAGTTTCCCCTAATCCTATCATTAGATATTCAGCTGTTGTGCGTGTGTGAGACTCATGTATGATGAATCTAGTTCAAGGTCTTCAACAATTGTTAGCGAAGTACTTTTTAAATGTTTTAATGGGTAATTGTTTATGTAATTTTCTAATTTTATTAAAAATAATATAATTGTTTTTTATAAATATTTTTCTTATTATTTATCAAATCAATTGTGTTCACAAAATAAAAGACTGTAATTAAAAGGAATTACATATATATATATATATATATATATATTTATTTATTTATTTATTTATTTATTTATTTATTTGTAATTTTAACATTTTCTTTGTTTTGCCGTAAAAAAAAGATACGTTTGGTGAAAAGAAAATTCTAAGTTGAGACATTTTATATATAATAAAAATAATTATCAAATTTTATGTAATTTTTATAATAAAAGTACCTACTTAAATATATATGTTAAATAATATGAATAGCATATTAATGATCTATCTTTCAAAACAATAATAATAATAAAAATGATAGATATGGTAATATAAAGGTACATGCATATATATATATCAAGATATGGAAGATTATAATTATTTATTCAATTTTATTTATTTTAATTAATATATATTATTTTTTATAAAAAAGATATTGTTTTTACATTTATAATAGCATGCTAAATTGTGGAAAAAAAACAAGTATTGTTGGCCTTGAAATAGATACATTTTAATTTTGATTAATATATTTAACTTTGCACTGTTAAATTCCATAAATATCACCACAACCATATTGAATATAAATAAGTATTTTATGTGAAAATAATAAGTTAAAATTTAAATGAATAGATGGTGTTATAATATTATTGTTGAATTTACATTTAAACTATAAAACTATAAAATTAAATCAAATATTCAACAATATGATAATTTGATTAGTAAATGGGCAAATTGGATAATTTTATAGATACGAGTTTGATCCCTAGAAATATCAAATATATGCTTTGACACTCTATGAAATATTTATCAATCGTTCTATTCATATTATTAGGATGGGGGTCTTACGAAGCTGACATTGAGCCCCAAAGTTTATATATAGGTTGATAGATAGTATGAGATAAGTTTGGGAAGGGGAAGGAAGGGGATAAAAAAAAAATAATTAAACAAAAAATTTGGTCATCAAAAATAATCTTTTAATAAAAAAATAAAATAATATGGAAATGAGAAGAATAATACAATCATATAAATAAAAATAGACCACACAGAAATATGAAAATCATTCGATATTTTATTATCATTCAAAGGGAATCTCACTCACATAGAAAAATTTCAAAATAATAGAAAATATTTGTATCAGTTGATAGTCACGGCAATCTTCATTCCCATCTGACAGTGTCCATTGATGGCACACACATAATAGTGTGATCCCTTTTTCAGAGTAACATGGTCATCTCCTGATTGATAGACTGCAATTGGCTTCTCTATTGTGCATGAGTCATAGCTTTTCTTACTCACAGCAACAACATTGTGATATGCATTCTGATACACAAACTCTAAAGAAAACAAATTTTTCCTATGTTAGAATTAAAACAAAAAGAAGTAATATTTCTTTGCTTAAACTTATACTTTTTTCTTTTACTATGAGTTTGTTAGATGAACAATGGCCTCAACTTTGGGTTTAAGTTTAAAGGATGTAAATGGGTTGGGCCAAGTCCAACAACACCACATCCTGGCTATAACATAATCATTGAGGCATGCAACTTTCAGTAACTTTATATACAATAGTTAGTGGCTGCCCCTAATAAATAAATAAATAATTTTATATATATATATATATATATATATATATATTATTTATATCCTTTTATTTTTTTTAAATAGATAAAAATTAATATAATTTTATGGAATATTTATAAAGATGTAGTTTTATTGGATAAAAAATATCCTTAAAATCATAATAACTCAAAAAAAAAATATCTACACATCATTTTAATTTCATTAAAGTGTCGCAAATAATAACATTATAACAACTATTTTAATATTAAAGAATAAGGATTGCTATTTATTCTAATGTAATTCTAAAATATCATTATTCTAAATTTATTTTTTTCAATAGTATTTTTGCTTGATGAGAACATTAAACAAACAAAATAAATGTTTTCTTTAATTGTAAAAATGACTTAATATTGTTCAATTGCAAGAGCTATAAGTAAACAAAAATAATATTTTTCTTAATTAATTAAATGATTTTAATTAAAATAGAAGATAACTTTGTCACATGCTAACTTTGTGGTCTTTAATATCTTATTACTCATACTTAAACAAAAGTAAACATTTCCGAAGAGGTATAATTATAATTTAAAAATTTGATGTAATTTTGTTAATTTTTGATTTTGTATCTTCATTTTTTCTGATATGTTAGATATCCAAGCTGTCTATCTATCAAGGTGAACCTTCCTCATGCTTCCACCTCCAAGGTATACATATATATATACACATATATGTATATGTATTCAATCTAGAAAATGTCAAAGCATACCAAGAACATCCCCTTCCATAAAATGTTTGCCTTGAGGCCATGAACTAACTCCAAATGCCCACCCAGCATGATCACCAACTCTATAGGTGATTGCAAAAGCAAATTTGGGTTGGATGATTGAAGAACATAATAACCCAAAAACAAGCAATAAGCAAAATTTCACAAGTGCCATGATGATTAATCAAAATATCTCTGAGAAAGATGAAGAGAAGTGAGAAAAAATTCGACACATTTGTTCATGTGGTTGGTTCCATTCCTTTTATAGAATCAAATTAGTGTTCTATGAGTCTCTATTTTTGGCTATTTTTAATTTTATAAGACAATATATATATGAATTTATGATTGAAACATTGTTTTGGTAAATTGATTATGAGCATTTAATTTATTTAATCAAGTAATTTTGTCTTATAAGAAGGCTAGTTGTTTAGTGTTTTAATAACATGTTTAATAATTTTGTGCCAACTATTAAACCAAAAATAACAATAAAAAAAATAATTATTATTATTATTTTAGAAATAAAATGGGGATATTTAATTTCTCAAAAAATTTTAAAAAATCAATAAATTTTTTATAAGAAAAAAAATTAATAAAAAAAATCAATAAATTTTAAAATTTTTTTTTTTGATAAGTTTAGTAATAACTCTTCATGATCTTCCAAAAAAAAAAAAAAAGAATTGTATTGTTGTGGATAAAATTCAAATATTTTTGATGTTGAAAAAGTATTTTCATTCAATAATCAATTTTGCAAAAAAAAAAAAAAAACAAAACAAAATTTGTATGTTCTCAACAAATTTAGATGCCCTCATGGTCTTTCCCCTAGAAAAATACTTTTTTGTTTTGAAAAATTAAAGCAATTATCAACACTCCACAATTTATTTTAATTAATTTTTTTCACAAAATTAGCATGAAGCTTATTAATTTTACCAAAAAAATATTAAGCTACTTTTATTTTTTAGAAATACAATACTTCATTTTTTGATGAATAATTAACAAACTTATGAATAAAATTAAAAGCCTTTCAATTTTGAAAATGTATTTTCATTCCACGATTAATTTTTCAATATTTGTATCCATTTTTTCAAAAAAAAATTGAAAATTTATTAACAAATAATGATTTATTATCTTGAAAAATAAAGCATTGCATTTAAAAAAAAATAATCAACATATTTGTGTATGTGATTTAATTTTTTTAATTTTGAAATATATATTTTCATCATTCATTGAATTTTGCAATAATTTTAGCCGAAATTTTCACTTTAAGTAATGATAAGACAAAGTTATTCTTTTTAGAAGTTAGAAGTATTTTTCTAAAAAAAAAAATTAAATATCAAAAGACTAATATTTTTTTTCGACAATCTTTACATTTGAATCATATTAGTTTTATAATTATTCGTAGAGTAACAATGACTTTAATTAAATACCCATTTATGATTAACAAACCAAGTCACATTTTAAAACAAAATATTAAGAAAGATCAATTAGAAATTTAATTATCTGGAAGAATGGGTATGTATTATAATTCTCCTCTAAAGTGTATGCAAAATTAATGAGACAAATTTACCCTTATGACATTATTTTTCAAAATACAACTTAAACCCAAATGATAAATTATATTGAATCTTTTCTCAAGAAAGTTTCATTAATTTTCCTAGTTAGCATGCAATATAATTCGTATCTTATTGAAACCTTGTTTGGTTGACTCTCACTTTATGTTGTTATATAAAGCTTTTTATTGTTTTTTTTTTATTTTTTAAATCTACCAATGTTTCATGGTTTGGGAAAAGTTAGTTTTTTGATTTTCAGTATACCAAAACATAATTATTTTAGATTTTGGTGTACTTTTTTTTTTAATAAAATTCCTTTTAAAAATTATTTTAGATTTAATGCTCAAAAACATAAATCCTTAATCCCCCAATTTTTTATCTCCTTCACCTTCATCAAAAAAATATTTTAATTTTCTAGTACCTGTTTAACTAAAGAGTCAGTCCAGGAGACTTGATATATAAGATCATTATAGATGATTTTTTTTTTCTACTAAAAAGTTCATCTTCTTCATCTTCATCATTTATATCGAAAAAAAAATGTAAAGCTAGAATGATTGTAATTTGATAGCAAGATATTGGGTAGACAATATTAAAGAGCTATGAAAATATTAGAAAACTTGACCTTCACAGTGATGTCCTCAATTGAAGATGTTCTTTATTTAGATTATACGATGCAATATCCATAATGTGTTGAACATAAGAGGAATAAAAAGCTACCATCAATTTAATCATCAATAGCAAAATTGTTTTTTGTAGTAAAACTTAATCTAGATGTGTTATACTTGTGATGAACACCCATTAGCTTTCTTGCAGTAAACTTAATATGCAACAACATGATTATTTTATACTTAGGTATTTTTTTTTTTTTGAAAAAAAAAACTTTTTGAAAAAATATTGTATTTTTCATGTACTTGCTGAACAGAAGAATGAGTCTAGGAGACTCAATATATAAGATCATAATTCATGATAGATGTTTTTTTTTTGATCCAGATAAATGTTTATGCACCATGGACTTATATTTAGAACGTAACATCTTATATCTTGAGAACAAAATTGAGACTTGAATCATGATTGATTTGGAAGATGAAGATGAACCGAAAAGATGGTAAATATGGTTGGGGATCAACAATTAGTTTGAAATAAAGAGAACTTTTAAAAGAAAGAGTAGCAACCATCTTGCTTCTCAAATAATGCTTTCTCCAGAATTCCTCAATTTATACTCACATAAAAAAATTCAATATAACAAGGTGGGTATTAGACATTCTTATTCTGATTTTTTTTTCTTTTTACTTAAAAGTTCTTCTTCATCATTTATATCAGAAAAAAAAATATAAAGCTAGAATGATTGTAATTTAATCACAAAATATCATGTAGACAATATTAAAAGCTATTTAAGAATATTAGAAAGCTTGACCTTCACAGTAATATCCATGTTTGAAGATGTTTTTTATTCGGATTATGAAATGCAAAATCCATCATGTGTCGAACATTAAAGGAATATAAAGCTTTCATCAATTCCATCATCGATAGCATGACTGATTTTTATATTGAAACTTAATTTGGATGTGTTATACTTGGGATGAATGCCCATCAGCTTTCTTGTTGCTATATTATGATGGTAAGCAACCATAATTTGTGAGCATTCTCTACAACAAAAAATAGCTGTTAGCCACCATTTTCAATCACCAACAAGCTTCGTAATAAGTGTTCATACACTAAAAGATTTACGTGTATAAGCTTTTCTTCAATGTAGTTTATGTTTCATTTATTACTCTTGTTTCATTTCTTGTACCCAATAAGTGTGCTTTGAGATGTGAATATTGTAACATAAGCTAATATCGATGGCATAAGCTTCAACTTGTTATATTCAACCAGACATGACTCAAAGCTGAAGAAGATATATTTGGTAGAAGAGTCTAATATTGAGTAAAAAAATAGCAGGACCAATTTTTGCAGGAAAAATAAATTTGTGTGTTGTACCTTCAATGAATGACCTTCAACTTTCCTATTGTTGTGTTCTAATGGTAAGTATTCAATATACCAAATAGTAAATATTACAAGTTATTTTAGTGCATATTAGTGATATGTTTGCATGAGTAAAATATTTTAAATAGAATAGTTTTATGAAATTATAGTTTTGATAGATTACAAAGAATTATAGTGAAATAGGATAGTTTTTGTATGAAATATAATACTTGGTGGAATTATTGATTAGGAGAAAAGTAAAAGTCAAGTAAAGTCATAATATTTCTCATGTTATGATTTACTTACACCTACAAGAGTATATATTGTAGTTTCAGCATTTATTCTTGGCCAAAACTCTATAGAATTAGTCTTGGCAATCTTCGAATGTCATAACTCAATCATCTTATTGATATTTTCTTTCACTGCAATATATATATTTTTGACTATTTAACTTTCTTGGATTCATAGTCTTACTTTATTAGTAACTCTTTAATAGCTACGATATTAATTGCTTCATATAATAGGCAAGTACCTCTATTAGTGATAAAAGCTGTGTCATTCTCCAACACTATTACTTTTCTTTCCAAAGCTATAAATATAAAGGTAAAATCTATGATGATACTCCAGCACCATGACTCTTGGTTACAGATAATTAGAGAGAATTTACTTAAGCCACAACCATTTAAAGCTAAAGTTGTAGTCATTTTCAGTGTCATGACTATGTGTTACATAAAAGAAATACATGAGCCACAATAATTCCCAACACTTCAAATTTTTTATAGAGGTAAAAAGCACGAGCCATAGCCATTGTTAGCATCATGATACCATGTTATAAAGGTGAAATGCATGAGCAATGATCATTCCCATCACCATGGCAATCTAATAAAAGAAAGAGACCAAAGTCATAACCATAATATTGTCATGATTATGCATTGTAGAGAGGCAAGCATAAACCTTAAAGGGGGCACAGGTTTGGTTGGATCCCTCATATAGGCAGATACAAGGTGCACTATATAAGAATTATGAGTTTAGGGTTATAAATCCTAGATTCTTCTGAGGGTTGTCTTTGAGATCCAAAAATCACCGAGATATATTTTAAATTATCTATGGTTAATTCCTCTCCAATGGCATGCTAAATTGAGATATAGGATTATAGTGTATTTTATTATGTGTGATAGATATATAATTAATGACCTTTATCTTTAATTTATGTTATGATTTGGTTATTGATTGATATAATGTTTATTTAGAAAAGAAATTTAGATTTTATTATTTGTAGGTTTGTACATATTATCATGGTAGACGTTAATAGGTAAGTCATGAGGCATATTTATATATAATGGTAGGACAATGACAATTCTTTCAATCATGATACATGAAATAAAATTATATGTCAAAACTTAAAATTGCTATAAGTTTAAAAATATTTAAGTATGATATTTATGAAGTCAAAAATATAGATACTTTTATAAGCTAATATATTATGCATGCTTTAAATTAATTAACTCTCAATTGATATGATATTTTATAGAATATTTTCTGAGGATTTTAATTATGATATGGGCATCACATGTCATAATTGTGGATGATGATAGATAAGCTATGAGATATGCATGAGAGGTGGTGACTCATAAGCTAATGATAGTCCTACGAGCTACTTTCTATCATATAACTACTACACATGAGATTTGAGAAAAGACATGTGAATTTTCACGAGGCACTTACGAAGTTGATAGTGCAAATACTTTTTAATAACACATCAATTCACGTCTCTATAATACATGAGATCAGAGAATAAGAATATACACTCGAAATAACCATTAGGATAGTTAATGAGTTTCTTAAAAGGTATGAACTTGTAAATTACCCTCAAACAAAAATGATTTGTTTATGGGTGATTAAGTAGTGAGATAATAGCTATGAGAGCATTATCATTAGAAAGATCCCAATGTGCTTTAATTTGGATGGCTTATCTTGTGTTTTTTTTTGTATCTAAAGGCATAATTGTTTATTTTATTTTATTTAGCCACAAATTCAAATGAGAAAAATTTTGGGACTGAGCTAATACTTTTGGACCTAAAAAGTAAAAAAAGAGAACTTTAATAGTAAAAAGATGACCACACATAGCACAATTTATCAAAATGATGAAATCTACATGCTATCAAGCAATAATTTTTATTACATAGTTTTATTATGCCCATTCAGTATTTGATATCTAATTTATAGGATCAATAAAGAGATGTCTCTCCAGAATAATTCCCATTAGAAATCCCCTTTAGTATTTGAGAATATCCTTACTGTATTACTAATAGAGACAAAATGAAGCAATAATATAGAAGACTATCATAGTTAAATATTTGAGAATGACATGAAAAAATCAATAATGATTCTGTGTGAGAAGAATATACCCAATGCAATAGTTCATAAAAAGAATAATTTAGAGGAATCCATGTAAATCTCATTTTGGAGTGATGAAGAATTGGATGACAAAAAGACAAAGATGAAATATTGAGAGGTTGAACTCATGGATGGCTTGACATTTCTCATGGTTTCAGAGTTACATAGGGCAAAAACATTATATTGTGGGTCCTAAAAAAAGTCATGGCACCGGAGAAGAAAGTTATAACATTGGAAAAGAAAGTCATTACTAGTTCTGATGTTGTGAACTTCATGAGGAACACTATGTTTGATAGCACAATGACTTTTACAAAAGGCGTGGCTATGGAAGAAGAGTTCCCATAAGCACGGACAACCCTAGATGGACTAATCCTAAAGCATTTCCAAATCATCTTTGTTATGCTTTTCTGAAGTAATGCAAGATGAAACTAATTATTATTTCAATGGCATTACTAGATGACTTTAATGCCACTATGATGAAACTTATAAAAAATATGCTAGAACTTTTGCTTGGTTAATCAAAGATATTAAAGAAATTAGTTCATCAACACGCACGCATAAGATCCTTATGAAAGATAATGTGAAGCTGACAATTGAGCATTAATGGATGTTAAATCTAATCATAAAAGATGTGGTAAAAAAGAAGACCATGAAATAGCTAAAGGTGTGTACCAAAGAAAGAAAAGGTGATGGTAATTAAAATTACAAATGATTAATAGATTTCCACGCATGTAATTATCTGATGATGATTATGCATTGATTATTATAAATTGAACATGGGGGGACAATAAAGGATCACTATCAACTTCCATTCATTGATCAAATATTATACATATTTTCATTCCATTCATTATATTATTTTCTAGATGGATATTCAAGATACAATCAAATTTTGATTGACCTAATAGATCAAGAAAAAATGATATTCACTTGCCCCTTTGAGACTTTTTCATTTAGAAGAATAATATTTGATCTTTATAATACTCTGATCATGTTTCATAGATGCATGAATGTCTTTTTAAGAATATTTTCATAATCTAGAGATCATATTGAAGTAGGGTAAATAGAAAATTGTCATCTTCAACTAGGAGAAATGTCACTTCATAATTAACAAAGAGATCATAATAGGACATGTAGTCTTAGCTAGAGGATTGAAGGTGGATGATACAAAGGTATCAATGATCAAAACCCTACCACACCCTCCAACAGTCAAGGGGTCAAGGAGTTTCCTTAGGCACGTGGGGTTTTACCATTGTTCATCAATAACTTTTCAAATATGGAGAAATAATTATATAAACTACTAGAGAATGATGAGGTATTTGATTTTGATCAAGAATGCATCGAGGCTTTTGAAGAACTAAAAAAAACATGGTCGAAAGCCTAATCTTGATAGTATAATGATGGGAAGAACTAAGTAAATTATAATTTATACGACCATGAAAATAGAAATATTAGATATAGTTTTCTTTTGTGACAAATTCAGGTCTCACTACCTCAAAACAAAGGTAGTGATTTATACAAATCACATAGTTGTTTGTTACTTAATGACAAAAAAAAAATTAAGCCAATGCTAATAAAATAAAATATAATTCTCCAAGAATTCGATCTAGAAATTTGGCACAAGAAATGGAGTGACGATGTGATATCCAAATATTTATCACAATCAAAATCTAGTGATAGAAAAATAGGAGAGGCTAAAATTTTACAAGATTTCTTAAATGAATAAGTTTTGATGATATAAGCCAAACTTCTCTAATATACTCAATTTTGTTAACTATTTATTATATGATATCTTACCTCCTTTTCTCATTTCACACCAAAAGAAAAAATTATTGTTTGATATGAGAAACTACTTTCGGGATGATTTACTTTTATTTAGAAGAAACATTGATTAGATTATAAGGAGATGTGTGTCTAAAGAGAAACAAATGAAGATCACCCTTAAATGTCACTTAGCACCTTATGGTGAGTTCAAACCATGGTATGAGGGTGTGATAGATACCAAAGATTGGAAAACATATCTAGGTAACATGAAATACCGCTTAACTTTATTCTTAAAGTGAATATATTTGATGTGTGGGGAATTCATTTCAAGGGCTTTTTTTCAACATCACATGAGAAAAAGTGTATTCTATTAGTAGTGGACTATGCTTTAAAATGGGTGTAAGTAGTAGTGGCATAGAAAATTAATATGAAAAATGGTTGAGTTTCTTATGAACAAATATTTTTTCCAAGTTTGTTACATCATGATGTATCATAAGTGATGAAGGTAATAATTTTTATAATTGATTATTTAATTTATAATTGACAAAGCATGGGACTAGGCATATGGAGGGACTTCCATATTATCTACAACCAAATATGCAAGCAAAAATATCAAAAAGTAAGATCAAAATATATATTTGAGAAAACTATCAATCTATATAAAAAAGATTAGTCTCAACATTTGGAGAAAATACTATGGACTGATAGAATTATATTTTAAATCAACTTATTTTTGGAAAAGCTTATTACATGCTAGTCAAACTCCAAATCAAAAATGATGGGTTATTAAATAATTGACTATGATATAAAGGATACAAAAGAAAAGAGTATTCTACAAATAAAAATAAGCTAAGAAGAGATTTCAAGATTGGGGAGAAGGCATTAGTTTTAAATTCTCATCTTAAATTATTCTTAGAAAAGTCTCGGTGGTACGTACTCTTTGTAATTATAGCCATAACTCACTATGGCACATTGTTTGGTATGAATTTACTAAATATTCTTGTATATTTTGGTGGTTGATAATGGGATTTGGATGTAGAAATGAGCTAATATGTATTGATTTCATGTTTTTTGGTATTTTGGAGAAATTTAATAAATAGTCATGAAATTGATGAGTTTTTGAATGTATTTACTAGAGGAGATATGCTAATACATCTTTTATAGATTTACTATCCATTCTTAGCTAAAACTCTAATTATATGGTTTGGGGCAATTACTTTATGTCAATATATTTCTCTCTCATTAGTATAATCTTTCTAATATCTGACATATTCTCAATAGTTATAATATTATCATAGAGTTATAACCATGCTTAGCGTGAAAATGTGTAATGGTTATAATATTAATTCTTCATTATGAGAACCAAGTACCTCACCGGTACTTAAGGATTTGACTAATTTCATAGAGCACAGCTTTATCTTTATATGGTTTAGTAGTCTCAAGTTATAGCCATGATAGTTTTACAATGTTATAACTTTTGAGCTCTATAAAATTACAGAACCATGAGTACTCATGCCAAAGTGGCAAAAATTATTCTAAACATGACTTTTATGATACTCAGTATTATAGAGTACATTACTCAATTATGACTATTTCAAAGGTCATGACTCTTGTCCTCAAAGAAATATATAGTTATAACTATATGCACAAGCTAAGTACAAATACCATGACATCCTAATAGCACCGCAAAAATGTACTATACAAGAGAAGAAAATACTAGTTTCATGAATACTCATAGAGCCATTGATACTTAAGAGATATAAAAAGGTATTTTGGTGTCATGGTTAATTAATAGCGTCATGACCCTATATGGACCACAAATGGATAAATTAATGAAGTTGTCGTCATTTCACAATGTTGTGACTTTGTGTTACAAAGAGATAGGTCCCAAGTCATGACTTTGTGTTATTAAAAAATCAAGAAATTGAACAAAGATATGACCATTTTCTAGAGTTGCAATCTCGAAATAAAGAGATAAAGATCAAAGTTATGACTTTCTTCTAAAAGGTGTAAGTCATAACTTCTTACTTAAAGTAATGTAAAGATGTTCAAGTATAAACATAAAAGTTAAAGAATTTTTGAAAATCTATCACTTCTTCTCTTTCTCCCTCATGCACAAGCAGAGTCATAGTAACTATAAATTTTAGAGATGAATTTCTTACTACCTAAGGGTTTCACGAGTAAACAAGAGATTCATGATTTATGTCAATCACTAGAGTTGGGGGGTGCAGCTCTCAAATTCTTTTCCTCTAGGGATAAATTCAAAATTTTGTATGAAATTAGCATGAATTTGGGTTTGTATATTTTGAATTATGTGATATAATAATGGTTTGATTTATTTTATATTATGGATGTAAATGGATAGTGATTAAATAGAACTTAAAATAAGATAATGACTAATTATGAGGTTGTCATGGTAGATGGTCAGAAGTAGATAATAAGGCTTACTTGTGTATATGATAAGAAGTTTGTGACAACCCTTATAATTGCGATGCTTGAGATAATATGTGTTGAATCTCATAATTTGAGTATGTTAACCAGCACAAGTATAACTTTTATGATGTAGAAAGTATGAAAATTTTTACTTGCCAATTCATAATTTGATTGGGATAGATATTATATAGAATATTCTTCCAGGAGGTTCACTTTTAGTATGAGTCACATCATTACTATATAGAATAGTGATAGACAATTCTTGTGACATGTGCAACTATGTCATAACACACAAGGTCGTGACAATCCTTACAAGCTATTTTTACTCATATGGCTCCTACAAATGAGACTTGAGAAAAACATACTTTAATTTTATAAGTATTATATTTATAAAGCTAAAAGTACAAATGTTTCAAACTATACCAATCATTATGATAATAAAGACTAGTAAATAAAAGTGTGCATATGAAGCAACTGTTAAGAGTAGTTGATGATGTTTCCTAAAAGAAGTTAGCTATACCAATCATTGGTATGAGATTTTAAATTATCCTCATGCAATAATGAATTATTATCTCAATGGTGACATATATAGGAGTTAATTATGAGGGGACTACCATTGAGAATACCTCAATAGTGATAACTATCTTGTATGTCGTTAGGGCAAATGATCATTGTATGACACCCCAACCTTTATTCTTTGTCTAACATAATATATGTCGAATGGCTTAAAATTATCACATAAATTAAATGCACAAACAATTGACCAAAGAATGTTTAACAATTTGAGTATCCAGTTTATTGAAAATGGGTTGTGTTTTATTGAATAGTTGAATTGTAGATATAATCCCTATAAGATAGATATCTAGATGAAAGTTTATTATACTACTTGTATGAACAATACGCTTGTGAATCCTAGTTGATGAGATGCTATTTTAATGAATTTTTGAGATATCTCTAACTGATTAAATTAGGAACAGTAACAAATTCACATTAGGTTTTGATACTATTATTGAGGATTATTTAGTTTGGTTAGTTAATGTAAGTTGATGTAACTATTCTTGTAAAAAAATAATTCTTTTTTAATAATTCAGATAGTATTATATTTGATAAATATTCTTGGATCTAAAAGCTAAGTCGTGTTATCTTGTTTCAATGTTAATAGTTATCTTTTGGATTCGCTTGTATTTTTGTTCTCATTTTCTTTTCTTTCTTTCTAGCCACCCAAATATAAATCAGAATGTCTAACAACTTTTTCCAAGACTTACATACAAGTTATCTTAAAAAGCTATGAAAAGATAATGACTATTGGAAAGATATTTTAGAAAAATTATACCAATGAGCAAGAATGTCGCAAACTATATTTATAATGAGACTTATCATGTTCAATGAAGTGACATATATTTCAAACTACATTGTCTCCATCCACATATGTGTGCATGCACGCGTGCACATGCACACGCACACATTTAGATATAGTAGACTTTAGTGTATATATCAAATATTCAAAAAAAGAAAACTTACATTAACATGCCATATGCAGAGCTGTAGCCATGAATCCCACCTGAATCCAACCCAAACCCAAAAAAACTACATCCAGAACATAAAATTTTCTCAAGCATGGTTCGGATTACTTGGGCTGATCCAACCCAAGTTGTAGCCCTAGTCTTGCTCATGGCATACCTCAAGATGGCATGAAAATTAGACCCAATGTATAATGCATGAGATTCATATGTCATTTTTAAAAATGAATATGGTCACAAGAGCGTCTCTTATGCTCTTCATCGACCCAGCCTCAGTCTTTTCATCGGATCATAACTAGTTATTATCATGTGCTCAAGCTAGGTTGGTATGAGCCAGACTAGCCATGGTTAAAGACTTGTCGGGCCTGTCTTAACTCAGGCTACCTAGCAGATCATCGGGCCATGTTGAGCTCCTTATATTTTTAATCATGCCGGCCCAACATGGTGGCCTAACTTGTGCCACAAAAAATTATGGAATGTCAGTCTAGAATGTCACATTTATATCTCTAGAATAGGAAAGGTCATTACTTCATACAAATGATTAGACGCATGCAAGATTGCCTGCATACCCAAAGTTATAAAAAATAATTATTATGCGTAATTAATAATCAAATATAAGTTATAAAAGTGTGAACCTTAACTAATGTATAATGAATTTTCCTATTGTTTACCTATTCCTTTTATTTATTTTTTATTTATCATATTATAATCTTGCTAAATAGAATTTATTTTTTGCATCTTAAATAAAAGTAAATATGAAACATTATTATTATACTAGATAATTAAAATATTTCTTTGGAACTAATTTTGGTAGTATTTAAATATATTTTAAAACTGTCTTCATTAAAAATACAAAATAAATTAACAAAAAAAAAATTATTTATTTTAAATTACCAAATATTAAGCAATTAATTAATTTCTACTTTGTCTCAAATGGTGGTACGGTGTAACGGCAGCCATCGCTAGCAAGCTCTCTTCCCCCAAAAATAAAATCTCACAATGGTTCCACATCCACCATGTAAAGTGGCTCACATGGCCAATAACTTCACTGACGAGACAAATTTCGATCTACTGGAAAAATCTCGAACAAAACTGGAATCCCTAGTTTTATCAAACAATTGCTAATGCATTGAATACACATTTCACAGTGGAAGAGCACAAATCTCGGCATCAACAAAGCAGAATATAAAATTGATCAGAGTGCATAATGAACAAAGGCGTTGCAGGTGGTGACGAGGAGGAGCAGCTGAAGATGATGGCGGAGTTATCGAAAACCTTGAAAGAAGGAGACAGAATTGTTGCGCCATCGAGACGGCCAGACGGAACTCTCCGCAAACCTATTCGGATACGAGCAGGTTATGTGCCACAAGAAGAAATCCCTCCTTACCAATCCAAAGCTTATCTGGTACGTTCTTTCTGTTATCGCATCGATTTGCGTGATGAATTCTTTTAAAACAATAATTTGTTGAAGATCATGACGGAAAACATGTTAAATTTTGCCGCTGTTCTTTTCATGTTTTCCGAAAGTTATTATTTACTTCAAAGAAAATGAAGATAATTATACCTGCTTTGATTAAATTCACTGGATTTTCATCGAAGATAATAATAGAAAAGGAACATAAGTCGTGAGTCATTCCGTCTTAATCCTTTTCCAATCATCAAGCTACCGGCATAACTTGATATCTATGATTCAAAAGCATATTTTCCGGTTGTTGTATTTTGAGGATGTAAGATTTGTTTGGTCTAGCTGATTAGATTTAAATGGTGGCACCCATAATCATCCCAAGTAACTTCAAATTTAAACAATTACATCTAAATGTTCTTTCAGACGAGTGTTGTGATAGTGAATTTTGAAGCGCAAAACTATTTCTCTAACAATCTTCAGCTACAAAACCTGTTTTAATAAAGAATTTTCAAACAATTCACAGGCCAGAATCGATTCTGTAAGCATATGTTGTTAAAGTAGATGACAGAAATTAATGTGAATTCGTTTCATCTCACTGATCGACAGTGGAGAAAGGAGATAGAGCCGCAGAATTATCCTCCAGGTTATAATCCCTCAGTGACTGCAAAATCAAAGACCAAATCAGCAAAGAGGAATAATAGGAAGAAGGAGCAAAAACTCAAGGTTTCTTCAATTTTTTCTTATGCTTCACATGGGAAATAATTTCTTCCCATTTTAGAATGAAACTAAAATTTCTCAATTAAATCAAAAGAAATGTGATATTTTCCCCACACAATCATATAAATTTTTGGAAAATGTTTGGTATTCTGAAACTTCATTTTCTACAGGCTACTGCCACTGCTACTGCAGCTGCTCTAGAAAAGCAAAACTCAAAAGAGACATACGGGCACGTGAAGACTACCGATGATGTACTCCATGTTGATGGCTCGTGCGGCCCCCCTGAGCTGACATCATTGATGAATGAACTGAGCATTTCTGCCGATTTCATACCGAATACTCTTACCGAAGCAGCAAAAGATCCAATTAAGCAAGACTCATGGCATGTTGTTAATAAGAGAATTGGAGCTCGCGGGCTTAAGGTAATAATTCTCAATTTCCTTTGCTTTTTTTTTTTTTCTCCCATTTGTTTATTACATTGTCTAAGTTGGTTTTTCAAACCCATAATTAACACCTAAATATCATGATAATAAGAGAGAATTATGTTTTAAGGTATATGAATAGTAAATAATTAGTGGCAAGCTTATTAAATTTGCATGATTAGTAGTGAGAGAGAATTGGAGCTCAAACATTTCATCATAATTTTTTTATTATTATTTTTTCCAATACAATTTGTATTTATATTTCATGTTTCTAGTTCAAAGTGAAAACTAACATTCCAGTGTTATTGTATCATATATCCTATTATAATTTATGCATGGTTCAGATTTCACCAGAAAAGCCGAGGCAGAGTTCTGTAGCAGAGAATTTAAATAACAAGTTTCAACTCAAAATATGACTTTTGGGATCCAAACAACTAGCAAAAACATCAATGTTGCAGACCTAGGGTTCATCTTTATTTTCCTTGACTCCTTTAACTGGGGGCATGCTGATTGTTGATTAATGAATCAACATCAATGGAGTGGGGTCATTATTATGCTTCATATCCTTTTAAATTGTTGTTGTTTCCATCGCTTTATTTCCTTTTGATCAATTTAAACAGTAAACTTTGGTTTCTAATTAAATTCCAGCACACGAACATTACATTCTTAGGAACAAGGTGGATTAGAGAACAGGGAATATTTTACACGAATAGAAATTCTTCCCCGTTCAACAGCCAGTCCTGCCCCTGAAACGACCCAATACCCAGGACTATTTTCTGGGCCCCGAGTCATCTCGGAGACGTCGACAACCTTAAGAAACTTGGTTGATAGAACAGGAACTGGTGGCCGACCATTGTACACGGCTGAGTTTATGTTGACATCCACTGGAGGCGGGGGTGGGGGCTTAGAAACAGAAGGCAGATGGTGGCTAATCAACGTTGATACGAACCCCGATCTGGAAATGGGGTCAGGTGAAACATCCAATTCACGACACGTCTTCAGTATCGGGCCCGACACAACGGAGAATCGGAGTCGGAGGAACAGAACATTGTGGAATCCACGGTTCTCGATGCATAGCTGAGCCCCGGTTACGATGCAACGATCATCTTTGGACTCCATTAGAGAAGTACAGACGAGATCGAAATGCTTCCATTGAACTTTCTCGAAATCATAGACGCCATGGTCATCCATGGCCTCCGCGTTAATGACGTCAGAAAGCGGCAACGTGTTTGGCAGGGATGAAAGGTGCTGTAAATGGATGGCCAAGCAATTGTTCTTCTTCCCTTCAAGAAAAAGCCTCATGCCAGTCACTGGTTTCTTATCGACGTCAACCTGCCATACTCAAATGATTAATCTTCACTAATAAATTCTTCATCCATATAGTCCAGAAAGCAGAACGAACAGCATACCATGTCCGTGTTGACGTAAAGCTTAGGACCCAAAAAACTGAAACGTAAAGAATCGAAATTACGTAGCTTGCGTTGAGGTCCGAGGGGAAGATCGCTAAAACTGGGTGCCCACTGCTTCGGGAGCTGGAATTCCAAGAAGTGATGCAGATCATTGGGCGTGGGCTTATCTGTTAAGCAATGTGACGTTGAGGATGTGGTTGAAGGAAGAAAGCAAAGATCTTACAGCAGTAGTTAGTTACATCTTAAATACAGATTTATTGCATGGGTCAGGTATCCGCTACCCACAACTCCATTCAAGAGAGACGTGATTGGAACAAAAGTCATGGAGATCACATCTGGATATGATCCAACACTGTGCTGCCAATCAGCATGGGATAGATTTCCATCAACTATCCCACCTCTTCTCTTATCTATAAATAACACATCCTGCAATTACATACAAAATACAATTGTGTACAATAGTATACACATATTAGTATATATCCACAGGATTTCTGACACATTCTATGAGATAATCATAATTAGTGCACAAGTCTCCTTCATAATGCTGGAAATGCATATGGCAAGACATAAGACCTATCTTTAAACAAAAATATTTACCATCACACAAAAGATGATATATCATTATGTGAGATGATCTTTAACAAGTTTCAAACCTAAGACCTACCATCTTTATAAGGCATAAACCTACCAAGTCTGACACTTCTAATGAGCTTATCAATAATAACTATGAAATATACAATTATGTGAGATGATCATGTGCACTAAGGGCTAGTTTGTGTGGCAAGGGATGGTCTAGAGATAAATCTCTAATCTGATGAACTTGATGCAAATATATATAGCTTGATGAGTTTTAGATTCAGATTATTTAACAAATTAAAAGATAGATGAAACATAGGGCTAGAGAGAGAGAGAGAGAGAGATCCTTGGGTATTACTTAATGATGATTTGATTTAGAAAAACATGCATGATAATTCACACTTTACTACTCACAAATAAAACATTTATATATCACTTTTAAAATTTTCTGAGTTGTTATGATATTAATAAACAATCTGAGTTTATTCTCCCTTTTAAAGGACAAACCTGGCTAAAATCAAAATTTTCTAAAATGACATCAGATGTTTTATGAGCGACCTACATATGTCTAGTCCTATAAACTTCATGCTCTAAGACGGGCAGCCCCAAACAAGAAGGGGAGTGTAAAACGACCCACGTTGGAAAATTTACAAGTTAATATTGGATAGGGTTCCAACTCCCTTTGAGCTGGTCTTTGGGGATGAGTTTGGCCAGAAGTTCATTTTCAAATAATCATAAAAAAGATGGCTTTTTCATGCATAAAAATTGATTAAAAAAAAAAAAATATGGTCATACAAATTTAGTCATCTATCTCAAGAAATACCTCGTAAAAAACTAACCTCCTCTTGGGGAGCAAATGAACTTGATAAATTGATTATAGAATTAACAAGTCTTCGCCACAACTCTCGAACATTGAACTGGAGCAAACACCATTTGTAAATGAGAAAAAAAAATGACAAAATCTAATAAACAAGACAAGATTCTCCACAACAATTGCATCAAAAGATTATTTCATAAAAGGGGTCACTCGCTGCTTCATTATGTAATTTCAGAGAAATTAGATGTTTGGCAATTGATAAATTACACAGAAACAGCACAAGTGTTGGGTGTTTGATTTTGATCATTTGATGATCAATACTCTTGAATCTTGATGAAATATTTGGACATAATCTAAAAGATAAAGGCTGAGTCAACATTTTCAGGGAAAAATCCATGTTTCCAATGGTAGCTTGGCCAACAATCTCAAAGAAACCAGGCAGAGTCAACATTCAAGATTTAAATTCTAACACATAGAAGACAATATGGCAACCAAAAATAATCATCTCACAAGAAAAACACCAAAGAAATACAAGACCAGAAGAACCATGCCCAGATTCAATGCTTCTACCAGGGGGCACAAGGAAGGGACGACAGACTAACCTTATTTTGCTGCTGGGCTTCTCCTGGTGCAATCTTGCACGGAACATCAATGTCAAAAAACTTTTTATCTGCCTTTTCTTGCAACCTTTTTTGAAAGCCGAACGCAGAGAGATTTGATGAATGTTGTTGCTTTGCATATATAACATCCTTACCACCCAACTTGACACCAACTATAACATGGGTTCCATATTTCTTAATAAAGCTGAAATGTTGCATCAGCACTGATTGTAGAATTTTTAGACTACACAAATCATAGGTGCTAACAGGTTATAACAATATATGAATGATATTTATTATATAAAAGACCATACCCAGTACACAAAAATTCTATTTAGTATGTGATCTTAGAGAGGTTAATATCCTAACCTCTAATTTATTTTACGAACACATACCACCCTTGAAAGAAACATTTAGCACCACACTGAGAAATGACCTCTAAATTATTTTATAAGCACACACACACACACACACAGAGACACTATCTAAATTAGCCATGCTTAAATTAAACACCTATCTGTAGACCCAACAATAAACCCATATGCGAAAAATAAACCTATTTTCAAAACAATTTATATATATCTAAATTAGCCTCCAATTTTGATTCTGGAATCAACTATATTATATATATATAATATTAGAATTGAGCTAGTTGGGTTAGCCATATGAATGTTTATTATCTGTCATTCTGTTTTAATTTGAACACTATTTTCTGATAAACAAACATGCCTCTTGAATAATTCCACTTGTGAAACTAACAATTCTATTATTTTAAGGCAAAATACTGCAAAAAGGAAGCCACGGAGAAATTGCCTTGCTAAAGCAGCGGGATTCCATTCCCCTGGTACATCATCCTTTACATTTTCTAGAGGCAGCATTTGAGATTTATCTAGTGCCATCGTATAAGATGTAATAAACAATCCATCAAAGGCAAGATTTTTAGTGTTGGCTTCGTCCTTCTGCCACACTCCTGAAAAAGCAAACATGGCATTGAAGAGACCAGAAGGAACTTTTCCGGCGAGAGACATTTCCTGGTTGAACTGTTCTGACATCTGGGCGAGAAGAAATAAACATAAACAGAAAGTGGGAGAGAAAAGCTTAACCACTTAATAGATAGCCATGGTTCAATTAAAACATATTCACTAGAAAATAACACAGATAATTATCATTTTATGGAAGAACAATTACCTGTTGGAATGAAAGAACGTCGGATCTAAAGTGTGTCCTCTCCCCTCTGTCACATTCAATCGAATTAGACACTTCCAATATCTGATCTCTACAATATTTGAATCCTAAATCCGACGTTATATCATATCCGCGACCTATGATTCCAGTTGGATTCGCAGCCGCACATGGCTCCGTCATGTCGCCCTATGGGGATTGATGCTCTGGGCCAAAACTACGCGTATCGAACCAAAAGGGGGTTCTGAAAACAGAAACATAAACACGAAAGCATTAATGAAATGAATAAGAAATTAATTGTTCCGGAAATGAACAAGAAACCTCGGCCGATGAAGATCATAAGCTCGAAAAATTTGAGGAAAGAAAACAGAAACAAGTAATCGACGATAAGCTGATTCACATTTATGCTTCCGACCAGATTAACCTCAAATTAAACTACGTTTTCTATATTTTAGTTATCAAAAACCAATCCAATTCAACAAAGTTCTAATACACGCAACTGTTAAATCATAAACTCTCATATCCAACTCCAAGTCGCTTTTCCACTACTTGAGACCTGATGAAACACGAACTGTGAGACAACGCAGTATTACCAACAGAAACCCTTAAGCCATAGGAAGCACATCACGCAAACAAGTCTGAAAAGCAGGCTTGGAAAGAAATGTAATCGACCGCTTTCGCGCCAGCACAAACTACGAAGCTTTTTTTTTTTTTTAATTATTTTTATATTATGAGAATAATCTAAAAAAATAAAGTTTAAAAAGGTAGACAAAGCTTTACAGTTAATTAAAATTTTGAAATTATGATAAAGCTATTTTTATAAAATAATTTTTAGGGGAAATTATGTTTTGGTGTCTTACTCCATAAATATCTAATAATTTTTTTAAAAAAAGCTATTAAACTCTAAAAAAATTGAAATTTAAGACATTCTATTATGTTTATCCTAAAATTCTATTCATTAAATCACAAAACTTAAATTTAATCATGCTAATTAATTTTCATAAGGCTTTCTCCATCACTCATCAGCCCTCGCCCTCTCACATTAATCAGGAGGCCCTTGGTCTCTCCCATCTAGATGTGTTAACCGGGGAGGACCGGCCCGGCCCGGCACGAGGCACAACACGATTTGGCCCTGCATGGGCTGGCACGACACGGCACCAACCAGGCCTCGTGTCGTGCTTGGCTCGGGATGGTACCCGGCACGAGCTGAGAAGTTCTAATTTTTTTAAAAAAAATTAAAGGTTTCGGCAGTACGGCAACACGACGACACACGCTGAAGCCCTAATTTTTTTTAATTAGTGGTTTGGCTGCGCGGCAATGTGACAGTGCGTGCCGAAACCCTAATTTTTTTTAATTAGAGGTTCAGCTCGACCGGGCGGAACCCGGCGGATTGGTGTTGGGGGCCCGTGCCAAGCTGACCTCCATAGAATCGTGTCGTGCCAGGCACGGCACAATATAGTAACCGTGTCGTGCCTGGACCGACACAAAAGCACGGTTGGACCGGCTAAAAAAGGGCCAGGTCGGCCCGGCATATCCCGTTTGCCACCTCTATTCCCATCACCTGGAGCTCGAAGACGAGCCCATTGAGCTTGATGATGAGCTCCTAGAGCTCGTATTCGAGCTCCAGGAGATGGGAGAGGGCGAGGGGCTTCTGGTCAATGGGAGAGGACTGAGGGCGAATACTGATGGGAAAGAGCGAGGGACGATGGGAGGGGGCGAGGGACGATGAGAGAGGCAAAAGGTCTTAATGAAAATGAATTAGTGTGACTAAATTTTAGTTTAATAATTTAATGAAGGACATTTTAGGATAAACATAATAGAGTGCCACACATTTTAATTTTTTTAGAGTCTGGTAACTTTTTTTAAAATTTAAAAAAATCAATTTTAAATTCTTAAATATTTCTGGGGGATTGCCCCAAAACACAACCCCCTCTACTTTTTATGACGTCGATAATTATTAATTATTCAAATTATCAGCTTCTAGAATATAATTTGAAAACATAAAAAATAAATACATAATATAAAATGATAATAGTAGTAAATTTTGCTGAATTTTATTAAGTCATAATATTACAAAATTATAATTTAATAATGACAATTAAAATGGGAAACTTATAAAATAATACAACAATATGTAATTGATAATTTATATACCTCTCTAATATTCTAATTTTTCTAATAGATTTGATATTTTGATATGTAATTGGTTTTAAATTTTTAGAATTATCTTAATTTTATAAATTTCATAAATTAAAGGATTTTCATTATGTAATTTTCAAAATGTATAAGTTTTATAATTTTTAAGATTCTTATAATTTTGTCATACCCAACTCATATAATTTTAATAGATTATTATTTTTTGATATTTTTATTAGTCAAGCAATTTTCAAAAAATTAGAATTTTGAATAAATTGCAAATCTTCAGAGCTATATGCATAATTTTTACATTCTTAAATTTAATAATATTTTGATTTTAAATATTTTATTTAACTTCAACACAAAACACGCACCGGTTTTAGCAAGTTTTGTAATTTTTATACTTTACTTATGCATTTTTTCATTATTTTTCTAACATTTCAATTAATTTATTAATGTAAAAATGTTATAATTATATTATTATAAAAAAATAATTCTAACATGTTGCAATTGCAATAATTTTATACATTTTTATAAATATAAGAGTGATAAATTATAAAAAAATTCAACAAAATAATAAAAATAATACTAAAAGCTCACCAAAAATCTCTGCAATTGCAAAGGCCATCTCTAAAACAATGGAACCTGGTGGCATCTCTAATTGTTATCTCTCTCTTAATAATCAAAGAGATAAACTTCATTGCAGTATGGCAATCACCACAAACTCTCAAGTTCTTAGTCACCACAATAGGGCTGTTCTTATTCAAACTAATAATACCATAAGCAATAGCCAACTTCTCGCTGTGATAGAGAAGACTCTGTTCCCTCTCCTCCTCTTCAACATCTTGAAGAACGTAACTAGAATCAGGAGAATAACCCAACCTCTTCATCTCCCTTAACAAATCATCAATCTTACGTACTATGAGTCCAAACTGTGGGTGCGATCTATCGCCTCCAACAAAGCCATGAACAACCCCCCCGCCCATCTCAATCCAACTACATCCAGGTCTTTTCTTGAAACCACCATCTCTTTGTGCGATTCTAACCTGCTCGGCATCATCATATCTACCAATAGAACTATACATATTAGAAGAAAGAACAAAGTTTGCACTACAATCAGGCCCTGCCCTCTGGATCATCTTCCACACTCGTTCCCCAAGTTCAGCATTCTTATGAACCCGACAGGCAGCAAGCAGGGAGCTCCACATGTGAACATCAGGCTCAACTGGCATCTTTTCTATGAAATCTTGCACCTCCAAGAAGCAACCAGCTCGAGCAAGAAGATCGATCATGCATGTCCAATGTTCCAACCTTGGAACAATGCCACCCATGAGATTAAACAGGCGGCAGCCTTCTTGGGTGAGACCAGAATGGCTACAAGCGGATAAGAGAGAAAGGAAAGTGATATCATCAGGCATTATCTTCTCCAATTGCATGCGATCAAACAAAGAAAGTGCCTCCCTACCTTGCCCATGAATTCCATAAGACGTTAACATTGTGTTCCACGAGACAACGTCTCGCCTAGCCATCATTTCGAAAACTTGCCTTGCAGTATTGATCTTCCCGCACTTTGCATACATGTCGACTAATGCATTACAAACTGTAGTATTTGAAGCAAAACCACTTAGGATGGTGTAACAATGGATGCAGGAGCCGTAAGTTAGAGCAGCTACAGAAGAACAAGCTGGAAGTACACTCACCATGGTTGCCAAATCTGGGTTTGATCCAGAAAACTGCATTCGGTGAAAAGCTCTCAGTGCTTCCCAAGCATTGCCATTCTGAACGCAGCCCGAAATGATTGCACCATACGAAACAGTATCTTTAAAACTCATTTCATGGAAGAACTTTAGCGAATCATCTATAATTCCACACTTGGCATACATGGAAACTAAAGTATTGCACACCTTGATATCCAAGAGAGAACCTAACCTGAGAGCAAAGCAGTGTAAAGCAGTTCCCGCTCTTAAATCAGAGATGTCTGCATAAGCATGGAGCATTATAGATATGATAATAGCGGATGGGATGGCCACCTCACCATTATGGAGAGCGGAAGACCTCATCAGATGGAACAGTCCCAGTGCTTCTTGTATCATACCAGATTCAACATAAGAACCAATCATAGAACTCCATGTCACATCGTTTTTTCTAGAACCCATCAGCTGGAAAATGTTCTTGGCATAAGAGAGAATGTGGCATTTTCCATACATGTCTAAAAGTGCAGTTTCAACCACAACATTAGCATCAAAACCCATTCTTATGCATAAGCCATGGATTTCTTTCCCTCGCACCAACTCATTAGCCTGGGAAACAGCAGGAAGAACAGCAACGATAGAGGAAGAATTCGGCCTTTCATGGTGTTGCATCTCTGCGAATAATCTAATGGATTCCTCACAATGATCACCGTAAAGAGAAAACCCGGCTACCATGGAATTCCAAGCCACGACATCTTTTCGAGGCATTTCATCAAACACCTTTTGAGCATCTGACAAACACCCACACTTGGCATAGAGGTCAATCAGCGCAGTTGAAATATGAACGTCAGCATTCAAAAGAGCTCTTTTGGCGTGCAGATGGATCTCTCTTCCCGCTCCTACTGCCCTAAGGGCAGAACACGCTTTAAGAACAAACGGAAACGTGAATCTGTTAGGAACGATATTCAACTCAAGCATTGAATAATACAAATCAACTGATTCATCAAACCGGCCATTAGAAACACACGATCTGATCAACAAATTCCAAGTCACCACATTTCTTGGCTTCTCTGAAATCCCGTCGAACAATTTCCAGGCCACATCAGACTCGTTGCAGACTATGTACAAGCGCGTTAATTTCTCCAACAAGTGCGAGATGGCCATGGAAACGCATTGGCCCCTCTCCGAGGCATCAAACCCATAGTGGTTTTTCACAAGTTGCTGATGAACCAGTTTTCCTGCCCAGAGAGATTTGGTAAGATGGCCTGTTTCCAAGAGATTTCTGTACTGTGCCAGCGTCGAGCACCATGAATTTGCCGATCCGCGATTTATTTGGCTTTTTCCTCGCCAAATCAATTGTGCCGACATATCAAATTACAACAAATTTGAGATATTTCATATTTGACGAATATGGCAGCCATTTTACAACTTACATACTATTTACGAATTAATGTTAAAAAAAATCAAATAATTCACATATTTTATGAATTATTTTTTTTGCTGGTAATATTTGTGTTTTGCTGCACAAAACATAAACTATTTATGTTTTGTTGGACAAAACATAAAATATTTATATTTTGGTATACCAACTTTTCATAATTAAAAAAATTATATCAGAATCTAAAATAATTATATATATATACATATACAGTCATATAGAAACATTCACACACACACACACGCACGGACACGCACGCACACGCACGCACATAAACACACACACACATACATATAAACACACACACACACACACACACACACATACATATAAACACACACACACACACACATACATATAAACACACACACACACACACATATAAATAGTTATATATGTGTTTTTATATATATATATTTATATATATATATATATAGATATATATAATAAGTAATAATTTTTATTACTTTAACCAAATAATACTTGTGATTGCTCGTAAATAAATTCTTTTTGTACCGTGAAGAATGTGGGTTCGAATCCCACTTCCGCCATGTATAATAATAATTAAGTATTTTAAAAATTGGGTAGTGTTTCAAAAAATTATGATTTCTATCCTCAAAATCATGGTATCTAAATCAATTAAATTAATTTTGTTTCTAAATTTCAGAGAATAAAATCAGATTAATTAATTTTAGCACATCAAAACTTAATAATTTTATAATTTAGTATACTTAATAAAATTTTTTAAAATTTGATGCACCAAAACAGAAATATTTTGAGTAATGCAACAAATGATAAACCTCAGTTATAATTTTCAATATTTGCATCAAAAGGCGTAAATAAAATTACGCCCTATTTTTTTTTTCTTGTCACCGTAATTTTATAGTTTTTACGTTATTATTAGATAATTTTTTATTTATTTTTTATTTATTATTTTTATTTTTTTAAGTTTGTTTAAAAAATAAATATCCATTGGAAATAAAAATAAATATGTTGAGGCAAAAATAGTGTAGATTATTTCATATAATCTAATTTTGGGAGAAGCATTGATTTAGATCAAGCCTACTTACCTAGTCTCCATCAGTTAAGGTAAGGCCAAGCCATTAGCCTATTGACTCTCAAGCTGGCCATTTTTAAGCTTAACAAATATATATATATATATATATATATGTGTGTGTGTGTGTGTGTGTGTGTGTGTGTGTGTGTGTGTGTGTGTGTGTGTGTGTGTGTGTGTGAAGAAAATCGGATATTAATATATGTAGTAAAAATGTTAGGTATACCTCATCATTCAAATATAAACAATTGAAAGAAAAAATACAAAATTTACCGAATTATGCTACCAAGCTGGCCTGCTCCTGTAGCAAGTGTCACTAAACACACACACACACACACACACACACACACACACACAATGATTGTGTCAACACATATCATGTGCTCTGCTCCCATATAAGGAGAAATAAAAAATAAAACAACAAACAAAAAATAAGGTTCAACGTTTTCTCAAGCTGTGAATTTTCTCCCCTTCAAAAAAATGGAAATTGCCCTCAAGGTGGAATCGGGGCAAGTGCTTGTGAATTCTTGCAAGGAGATCCAAGTAGAGTGTTGAACCAGCAAATCTTCTCATTGTGTGAGAATCTCTTCTTCTCCAAGATCTCATTTTTAATAGCCTGAGGACATTGCCCTAACCAGAAGGGCGCCTCCTTCCACAGAAAATGATGGAATGACGGATGGAAAATTAGATTCACAAAAAAGGTTTTGATGAATAAACAATGCAATCACCACAAGTGGATCACAAAGCACCCGTTGAATATCATCAAGCATGATTTAAATTTTGATGATCATCACGGAGACAAGGAGGCAGCACAGTAAGAGTGGCAAAGACCTTTTGAATATCATCAAGCACCCGCTGCACCTCTGTGGGAATAGTTGATGAGTTGAGAACACGTGGTTGGTAAAAAGACTTGGGAGGCAGGGCAATCATCTAGAAATCAAGCAGCAATGACTTGGCCAATAGGGGCCTTGGGGAGACGAAATGTGGAGACAGCAGAAGGCGTCGGTTGACCAGCTAAAGCATAGAAGCTAATCTCAAGTGATTTATTGTCAATAGATACCACAGTCCAGATTCGGGTCCCATCGACAAGAACATTGGGCCCCCAGGTGTCTCCTCGTGGTCTTCAATTGGCAACAAGGCAAACACTTGACACTTGCAACGTGGTGAAGAAGCTTCTCATCGCAGTCATACAAAAAGCCTTTTTTTTTCTTGTTTCCCTGTCATTGCATCATTTGTGTAGTTGCCAGCAATGATTAAAATATCGGTTTCTACGGATATATCAGTACTTGGATTTTACGGATATATCGGATATATCGAAGATATATCGGTATGTATTTATATATGAGCACCAATTAAGAATAGATATATCGGTCTTAATGAATATATCGATACTTAGAATTTATGGATATATCAGAGATATATCGGTGGATATATCGGAAATTTTTATCATTGGTTGCCAGCAGCCATATCGGGATGTCAGGCTTGTCTGAGGGTGAAAGTAGAGGTGATGACGATAACAATGCCGGAGGGGGTTTTATGATCGGCAAGAAGGGACGAGACCGAAAAGAAAGCAAAGATGTATCATTAAGCGCATCCCCAATCATGCTGTGTTGGCCATATTTATTGCCCGAAGTGATGTCGCACGATGACTCGAACCAAAATCATCCAAATAGATCAGCGAAGAAAGAATCCCAAGTGGATAACCACTTTGCTTTAGCCATCCAACGAAACCGAGTTAAGGCAAGGCCACACATGTGAAATTAAATTACCGACAAACACTTTTCATTAGGAAGCATAAGAAAACAAAAGAATTTTTCAGTAGCAAAAATCCAAGCGCATGGGTGAAATCCATCAAAACACGGAAAATCTAAACAAAAGAATTCACCTGTGGCGGAATAGGGTTTTAAGAGGATTGGTCAATAGTCGCTTTCTTGGGATAGTAGGTCTCATCAAATTTTGTCTCCATTATCATCACCTTCTAATTCAACTCTTTCAATAAACCAGCAACTCATATATCAAAGAAGTAGTTAATTATCACTTTTTCTATATATGAAGTAGAATATGTAGCAGTTACACCATATATTTTTCTTTATTATGCAGTTTGTCTTCGAAATTTATTAAAAGTGATGAATTTGCGACAAGAGAAGCCAACCTATATTTATGTGGGTTGATAATATCTTTGTCTAAAAATTCAGTATCCCATGAACAAAACTAATACATTGTGCATTTTCTCAACCCTAGAATACTAAGGATTAAAGACACTATCATATTTTATACTTTTTACAAAAAATGAGGGCAAATATTACAAGATGATTGTAGATAGTGATAATTGCATCGATATCGTCTTTGCATCTATCAGCAGCAGCAGGCGCGGCCTTAGGGCGATTCCACACTATATTCCCAACAAGGTAACTTTGAATAACGTTGTGACACCCAATGTTCATAAGCTTTCTCAATTTACCTAGATGAGATCTATTTTGATAAATTGGATATGGATGTTGGATATATTATCTTTAGGACGTCCCTGACTATATGACCATGACACTAGTATCGAAATACAAAGATCAAAAGGTCAAAATCTCATATATGCAGTCTAAGAGTCACCAACCATGCAGCAAGAACCACTTACAAGTTACAAATATGTGTTATATTAACTACAAAGAAATGAAAGTGAACCTTAAAATAACAGTAAATTATCTTGTTCTCTTAGTAGCCATTCGAGCCTTCAAATGAAACAACTAGTTTAGTTTTTATTAAGGTTACACTTTTGTTAAATTAATCTATTAAAATCTTCTCCAAAAATTGTGTATAGAACAAAAAAAGATAGCCATCAGCCTATGAGATATACATTCGAGCCTTTTTGAGAGAGAAGAAAAAAATGACACTTAATTTCTACCAAACAACCTAATTCAAGTAAAAATCTTATAAACCCTAAAATAAAAATTGAATTTTCGCATTCAATTCTTACCAAATTATACTCAATTGGACAAAATTCCCAAATTTAAAAACCTATCTTAGAAAATTGAATTTTTAAATTTAATTCCCATTAATTTCTAACCGGGAGCCCCAATTTCATACATTTACTCCGAGATCAAGCACTTGCAAACTACAACCGAACAAAACTCCCAAATTTTTCAAATTTCCAAAATTCTAATTAAGGCATGAAGTCCCAATTGTTCGAGAAAATTCTATCTCGAACAATTTAAAAACCTTAAACCAGCTCATGTCTCTAATTCCCAAAGTGAACAAGGAAGTCAGAAAATTAGTCGTAACAGCAAAATTCTACACACACCGCTTTGTTACAGATGAAAGGACCATCATAGGCAGCTTATAAAAGTCATCTACGAATACAATACTAAGTTCTCATTTTTTATTTTAATTTCATATTTAACATAAATCATTTAAAAGGAACACAGAATTATAATATTCATATAACATGGGTATTTTATTATCACAAATGAGATATGTATTGAATATTCTTTCATTAGTTGGTCTTTTTGGGTGCATTCCAATATATATATATATATATATATATATATATATATATATATATATATATATATACTTATGGAATCAGAGGCTGGTCTCTGATTTCATATGAGCTCATAAGTCAACTCGATTACATACGGATGAATTGCATGAAAAAAGAATTTTCTGAATATTATTAAACTATATAACCGATGCAATCTAGTGTTATCAAGTGGATTGGGCAGCCTAGGCAAGGCGTGATTCAATCGAGTTAGGTCCAGCACAGCACGGTTCAAAACCATTCCTGAACTCACCTCGTGTCAGGACCACACGGACCACATGTCGTGCCCAGCACAAAATAGTGGCATGGGCTACAAGGGACTTCCCGACTGACCAGTGCCAGCAAAGAGGCAAGGGCCACTACGTCACTGCTAAGTGCTCATTGGCCAATGCCATGAGTAGCATGACCCATGATCGACTCAACATGCCTGGTTGAAGAAGTCGCACCATTAGGCTATGTTGGGCCTACCGCCCATGTCGTGCCAATACAAAATGACTCACGTAAGCAATTCTAGTCATGTCCACATGGCAAAGTAGCTCGATTGAACCATCAAAATTGACACATCTAATACAATCAAAATGGTTAATCATTTTTATGATCTGTCATAATGTACTCAAAATGATCTCTTCACATATTCAAACATGAGAAAAAAACCTCTGGGGCCTAGTATCTTGTTTGATAATCATAGGATTCTTTAGCTAACTAAGTATTCAATCTCCAGTTGAGCAAAAGCTTGAATAAATAAAAGATTTACTACCTAATTATACTTAAGGAAATTGAATTGATAGTTCTACCATATCTCACTATCATGATAATTAGTTAGCAAAATATATAATCTTCAATCTAGTATCCTATGACTAGATAAAACATGTAAAGATAAATTATGTTATGGTTTATAACATTATTGATACTTATGACTTCTAATGAGAGCATCCAATCAAAGTGTTGTCTCACTACTTTTGCTCGTTATATAGAAGAAATATTTATATGATGATGATTATGAACATGATTATCTATTATTTCTTGTTATGTGGCTTAAGATTCAACATGATATCATTGCCAATACACTATGAAAAAAAAATTAGCATATATGTGTGTGTTTGTGGGTGATGGCTATAAATCATAGACAGAGAAATATGTGCATTATACTATTATAGTGCATGCTACAATACACACACAAAATTTGAAGGAAAGAGAGGTGTACAATCACTAGCACCACCAAGTGGAGTCATCAAACATTCATTGTGCGACAGGGCATCAACATCCACCACATGTGCAAGTGTGCACGATACTTTGTATGTGTGCGCAATGATACCCAATTGTGTATGGTGGTGTGCAAATTCATTCAAAAAAAATAAGTTATTTACATGGAAGAGATAGCTAGAATTAGAGGTGTCAAATGAGCCATACAATATAGGCATGAACCATTTTTTCAAGGTAAGATCAAACCAGACACGACATAGTAAAATTCATGTATCGTCCCATGTCGAGCCAGGTGTGGCTCGGTAAACCTGCCCAACATGGCAAGTGGCACGACTGTGAGGTGGCCAGGTTGTACCTTGCCATGCTCTAAATGTGGACATGAAATAATCTTATTGCATGAAAATACAACAAGAGGCTGGCTTACGTGGTCGGCCAATTACAATTATCCAAGGTAATTGGCTGGGAAATTTACTGTGCCACCAAGCCAAGCACACAGGTCGTGCCTAGCCCGACACGGCTTATGCCAGCCCAGCAAGGCACAAATCATGCCATGTGGTGGCCCGGTCCGTCACAAGGCATGGTACTGGACTGTGAGGTGTCGGGCCATGCACGGTTGAACCGGGCTATGCTACGGGCTGTAGCCGAGAGTATCAATATAAAAAATCACAAAAAAGCTTTGAAACAATATGAATGTTCAATTTTGTCAAAAGGTTGGATAGATAAAAAGAGTTGATGTCTTATCAATTTATTGGTGAAAAATCTTGCTGGCACTTGATTTATGGAATCAATTGATACTTCTGATATAATAAAAAATAAGAAATTAATATTCAATTATCTTAATGACATAGTTAAATAAATTGAGAATGAGAATATCGTGAAAGTCATCATTGATAATGATACTAATTATGTGAATGTTAGAATGAGACTTATTGAAAAAAATAAAAAGATTATAATAGACTTTTTTGTGATGAACATTGTATTGATTTGATATTGGAGGATTAGAAAAGACAAAAATTCATGATACTACCTTGCTCGAGCTAAGCAAGTGGAGAAGTTCATATATGGTTATACTTGAATTTTTAGTTTGATGAAAACATTTACAAAATATCATAAACTTCTTTGTCCAACAATTAGATGATTTGTTACTTTATTTCTTACTCTCCAAAGCTTTTATAAGTAAAAGCAAGCTCTTATAGGCTAAAAATAATTTTCAAGCAAATAGGCTAAAAAAAGGTAGAAGATGTGAAAACTCGAAGTATAATATTATTTGATGCAAATTTTTGGTCTCGTGTTATTTTTTACATTAGAGACCATTGTTCGATTAGTTAGTATCTTGAGAGATGCCAATTTAGAGAAGACCAACCATGAATTAAATTTATGTGCTGATTAATTCTACTAAGGAAAAGATTGCACTTAATTATGGAAGCGTGGAAAAAAATATTATCGAATTTGAAGAAAAATTGATGTAAGAGGAATTTTATAACTTCATCGACCTTTAGATCCAACAAGTTAAATCTTAATCCTCAATTGTGATATGAGGATAAGTTCTCTAATGTTGATGAGATGAGGAAAGAATAATTTGAATGTATGGTTAGGATATTGGATTATAAAGAACGTTTAAAAACTAAAATTTAGTTGGACTCATTTGACCAAACAATGGGTGAATTTAAATATCATATTGCAATTGATTCTCAAATATTAAGAAGTCCTACAAGTTGGTGGATATTTTTTGAGAGTTCAACACCATAGTTATAAAAGTACATTATTTGAATCATTAGGCTTACTTGTAGTGCTTTGGGTTGTGAATGAAATTAGAGCATATTTGAATCAGTAATATTTCTATTTTTGTAAATATTTATACATATATTCCTATTTCAATGTTAGTGAATTTTATTTGATTTTAACATGTAAATTTCTTTATTTTATTATATATAGATACTTATAAAAAAATTAAAATTGAACATCAAAAATTGAATGCTCTAAGTGTATGTAAGGAACAATACTAGATTGAGAGAATGAAATCTAAAAAAGTAACAAAATTTTGATCTGATTTTGATAGAGTAGATTAATTCGGATAATGAGTGGATTGTGAAGAAAAATCTCCTTCTCCCCCTTAATCTTTGTTGGCTTCAAGATGATGAATTATTCAATGTTGATGCTATTAGACTTGTGTCATCCAACTCCCAACAAACTCAAGTATCATCCGATCACATAATTTCGTTACATTCATATAAAAAAAACATAATAAAATATCAAATAAGTAAATAAAAATTGAAATCTTAAATTTAATTAAATTTAATAAAAAAATTTATAATATTTACACCTAATTAATAATTTATACTATGTAAATGCGGAGGAAAAAGGCAAAGAGGAGTATAATTGATACCAATTGATGAAGCTGAAAATTTACATGAAATAGAAATACATGATAGTGGACATTTTTCTATTTTAAATTAATTGAATGATGATGATGATGCTCTTGAGAGGAGAATTCAAATTAAAATAATTTAATCTAATTCTTATTTCATGAATTTGTTATGACTTTTTGTTAAAGTTTAAAATTACTAGTATAGCTAGATATATTTTTTATTTTATGACTTTGTTATGATTTTTTGTAAATATAATGAACTAATATGTTTTTTTAATAATTCTAATATATTATTTTTATGTTTTTATCTATACTATTTTATTTTATATAATTTAAAATATTAATTAATTTTATTTTGCGATGCTCAAAATACTTACATCTTATTGCCTCTAGACTTACACCTCACCTTATGCTTTCGACTTTTAAAATTTTGATCAAAAATAAAAAATCACTAAAGCACATCAAAGACTCAAACTTTCTTGCAAATATCCCACGAGCTAAACACACTAAACACTCTAGGATAAATTTTGTCATAGATATACTAGTATTTTGCATAAATCATCATCCATTTATCAATCTCAATCTGAGATAAAATTTCCAATAAGTAACTCACTTAATTGACATGGCCCAAAGAGAGTATGTAACGCCCCTTAATTTCCATTAGGCTATGAAAAGTGATCCCACATTGATTCTACCCATTTTACTTCATTTTATTTCATATAACGATACACTATCACACCAATATGAATCAAAAACAAAGGCTTGCATAAGCCACCATCATTTTCAGCATATTTTTCAAAGACAGATTTCAAATACCTTGAAATACAATACCCTAAAAAAAACCAAAATATCCATTGAATTAATTATATGTCGGCTGTACCAGTTGCTATGAAGTCCATTATCATGTGCCATAAGACATTTATGGATCACCATAAGCACATCATTGGAGGTCTGACTACCATGAAACACCAATGGCCCAAATATACCAATTGTAAGTGGCTTTTTGCTAACACAGCAAAGTGATACTTTCATCGCCACCACAAACTACCAGCGATTAGTGCCGCCAGCACCACCAGAGGGTGTTCAGTCACTCAAGTATCCCAAGGTCACTGCCACTTTATTAAAAAATACTTTCTAATACCATATTCAAAAACAAATAGAATTAGTTAGGGTTAGGAATTAGGAAGGAGAAGACAAATATGAAAAAGGACAAAATAGGATAAAGAATATTAATTTGAAACATTATTTTTGAAATATAACGTAAATTATTATATATATAATTTAGGGCAACATACATGATGGATACTTTCAAACAATAAAAAAACAAATCAAATAAATAAAAAATATACCAAATCTTAATTTTTTTTATTTACTACATTTTCTCTGGACACTTTGAATGTTATTTATGAAATTTTTCAAAAAAAAACTTAGTTATTATAATATTCATTACTTTGTTCTTTTTAAATGTTTTATCTATTTTTAAAAACCCGAATAATTTTTTTTTCTATGAGTTATGTTACTAACTTAATTTTGATGTAATTCTTTTTATTAATTTTATTTTGCAAGATCAAAAATTTTTAAAATATTTTTTTAGTTTTGAGTTGGATAGATTAGATATTATCTCTTCAATAATTATGAATCCTACTAGGTACTTAGAGTTGTTCAATTATAAATCCTACTAGATACTTGGATGGATTAAGTTTGACTCCATAATTTTGTATCTTATCCAATAAATTTATATTAGTATGACTCGATTTGTTTTGATTCATTCAAATATATGAGAATATTATAGAGTTGAGACTTGAGATTAATTAAGATATTTTATTACTTTTATAGATAATTATTCATATTCTACTTAATTATTTCTTTTTTATTTCATATCTCAATTTTTTTTTAATTTATATCTTAGTTTTTTTTTATTTTTCAACTATGATATAAAAAAATTATAATAATCAATATGTTTGATAATATCTTATAATATATATTTGACAATTTTAACACTTGTTATATTAATCTTGTAATGAACACAATATAATGACACATATTACAAGATATTTTTGAAGTTATGTAATTTTAACAATAAGCTATATGATAAACAAAATATTTTGTATATTCTCATTATGTATCTTTTTTAGCTTTTGCATATTAGAAAAAATTAATCAATTTACCTCTTAAGATTTTTAAGGATACTTGCTTTGTTCAGGATATCTCCATGAAGTATCATAAGATGATAGTTAGGAAAAGGAAATATATATTTCTTAGTTATTCTAATACTAAAAAAGAATATATATATTATTCATTAGTGACTGATAGAATACTAGTTAATAATGATGTTATCTATTTGAACATGACTTAATGTTTAATGAGTCTGAATAGACTAAGAATTCAAAAGAAATATTTAAATCTTTTGCTCTTCATTACTTTTCTAGAGTTTCACTAGGACTTCCAATCAAGAAAAAATATTATATTTTAATTACTTTTAAACTTGTTGATTCATATTATTCTAATTTTTCTTTTGGTTCATCATATGTGCCACCAAATACAAAACAAGTTGATTATGTAAAGAAATAAAATGAGATTTCCTTGGAAAAAAAATCATTTCCTAGTCCATACATGGTAGTAACTCCCAAGTCGATTCTAGCCCAAATTCCAATTGAGTTAGGAGTCAAAAGACTTGATCACTTAGAACTTATAATATATGCTATGAGAAATGAACATATTCAGTATGTTAAGAATAAAAAAAAAAGTCTTTCAAAAAATCAAATAATCTTGCAGTTAATTTTTTTGATTTTAATCTTTTAATTATTCTCTAGAAAAAATAAAGAAATTACACTCAATACTACATTTCTTAAATACTATTGTTCCTAGGTATTATTACTTATTTTATCTCTTTTATTAATTCACTTAATATTATGATATGTTAGAGGTATCAACTAAGTCAAATGGCCTGAGTACGGTAGGATTTAGTCATGCCTAGCATAGCATGACCCAATTTAGAGCCATGTTTGAGCATGCCATGCACTAGCCTGTGGCATGGCTCAAGCTGTGTCAGGCCAAAGTTTCTAACACTAGAAGCTAAGCAGGACATGGCCCGGCATGATAGCCCATGCATACTAATTTTAGCACGGTTGCCCAAACAAGCAAGCCCGGAACAACGAACTAGACTAGCATGGACTGACCCATACTAGACTGGCCTAACCCAATCTAGCCTAGAACGAACCATGCTAGCCTAGATTAAACCAAGACTAGCCTGGAATAAACTGGGATAGCCTAGAATAAACTGGACTAGCCTATAATGAACTGAATTAGCCTGGAATGAACTGGACTAGCCAACAATGAACTAAGCTAGCCTACAATGAACTAGGCTATCTTGGACAGACATGACCTGACTTGGTACAACTCATCATGACTTGGGCAAAAAGCATGTCAATGAGCAATGCTAAACTGCTCATTTTTAGAGTCATGTCGGCACGACACAACCCATTTGATACCTCTAGGACATGTAAGTCACTTTATCAGATATTATCTCAACTAATATAATGTTAGGACATAGTGAAAGAGATACATATTATTTATTCTAATAAGACTTAACAATGATTACTTCGATATTCAAAAATATGTATTATTAATTGCAAGTGTAAATTCATAATGAAGATTAGCCCACATGGTAAACGAGTTGACCTAAAGGTGAGTTACAAGTAAGTTCACTGAGACTTTGAGTTTATTATTAAAATATTTTCTATTTTGTAACCAAGATTATCTCCGAATGAGTATTTATTTCTCTTAAAACTACTCAATAATGAATGATATATCAATTTAACACGAATAAAGCTTTTCTTTATTATGATCTTGTGAAGGAGATATATATAGAGCATCAATCTAATTTTTGAGCCCAAACAAAATACACAGATACAATTTATTGATAGCATAAGATTTTACATGACTTAAGAGTAGCAAACAAGAGTTTGGTCTATTAAACCCTTAGTCACGTTTATTATGTTAAATTACTCATGTATTTTATAGATTATTTCTTATTTTTCAATAATAGTTTGGATGACATACTTATTTTAATGATAGTGAATTAAAAAAACAATGCACAAAAAACATCAAAAAAGATCTCACTCGATAGTACTCATACATACAAGAGAAAAAACATTAAATAAAAATAAAAATACTTGAGGCAACCCAAGGTTTAAGTGTTCCCCATCACAAACAAAAAGAGATAGAAATAAAACTAAAAATCATAATACTCCATTCAAGTTAATGCATACATATCTAAAATATTAAGTACAAAGAAAAGAAAAATAAATTAAGATTTCTTTAAGATCATGAATATATTAGCTAATTAATTTGTTGTATGAACATAGGCTGTAACAATTGATACATCTATGATCTTCCCAATAAAAAAAAGCAATATATATATATATGTGTGTGTGTGTGTGTGTGTGTGTGCTTCTTCCACTCATAAAATACTAAATGTAAAATTATGTCTCTCACTACTTAACTACCAAAATAAATTATAAAATGAAAATTAAGTGGATTTCTAATTTCTTTAAGAAAATATTTGATTCAAAATATCTCAAAAATAATTATAATCATCGTCCTGAACTTTACATTTGTACTAAATCTCAAGATTATCATGTCTCCTAATTTTTCAAGAGATAAAATTGACTGAACAAAAAATAATAATATGTAATTATTCTCCTCTCTGTGTAAGTAGGAGCCTAGCTAAAATGTAGAATAAATCAGCTAAAAGTGTTCATAATTACTAAAAGAAATATGACTTAAAAAATTTATTCTCATACCTCAATATGCAAAAAATTACTTAAAAGTGATCTTATCCTAGGAAATGATTACCTATAGATCATTTACAAATTGTGTAAGTTATATAAAATCTGGTGATAGTTTGATAATATCTTCCACTATGATTCTCTTACATGTTGTCAAATAAACTAAAGGACCTACATTTGACAATTACTCAATATCTAATTAAATAACAACTTAAAAGATAATCTTTTATAAGAAAAAGTATTAATTACATAATATATTATCTGTGACAATATAACAGATCTCTTATCGTAAATCATTTTTTCGAATAAAATATATAAACTGCTCAAAATCCTTCATTTGAAACTATGACAAAAATTAATCCTTGGGTGATTCTCAAATTGTCATATCCCATAATTTGGCATCTTGACTCCTCCAAGAAAAATAAAGAGTAATTTGTAACACGATTGTGTAAACACAAAGAGATGACTGACAATGACAATTTGCATAACAAATTATCAATGACTATTTCTAGTCATATAATATATTATGCAATCTATAAATTGAATTTGATTGTTCAATCACTATTCAAAAATCAAGTGGCCAATCCATATTCACTTCCTCAAGATACTTTTGAAAAAAAAAATATTCTTTATATGAAAAAATATATTATTCATTTGTAAGAGATTGCCAATGATACAAGTATTTGAATGACACTCTCAACAAACATAGCGTTTAAGTGATATACCTTCTATCTAGAAATATATTTATAGTGATATCAAATCATTCCAAATATCAAGATACAAGTCTTTAATTCTCATTAGAGTATTAAATATTTATCTTCCCAAATATCAATATAACAAACTCCCAACATTTTTTGAGTTATGATTGGAATTAATTTGGGAGTTACCAGCTCAACTCAAGAAAGATTATATTTCCTAAAAAAAATTATTTTATACGTGTTGATAAGGTTATATTTTTTCAATTACTAACGTAAGAAAGATTATATTTTATTTTGTACTTGTTGATAAACATGATGATTCGTTAAAAATAACTAAAGAGAAGTATGCATGTGAATCCAAGAGAGGAACAATGAGATATCCGGATATATCTCCTAAATCTTTTATAATGCCTAGACTCATTAAAAAATAAATTATGCTCAAAAAAATAATTTTAAATTTTTACAATAAATTCCATAGCACTAGATGTAAAAATATGCTCAAGAGAGCCCTTATACATTGGGTCATTCGAATTAGGACAATCCATAAATTGGGTGTTATAATCCATAAAAGTGTACTCAATAAAGCCCTTGGGTTGGTGCAAAGGTCTAGAACATCAAATCTAGAAGAGAAAAGGATAACTTGAGGTTTCATTAAGACATTCATGTAGATGTCTGTTAGCTGCTCCCTTGTATGCATATATATTATAGTAAAGATCACATTTATATTTATTTGTTTTGTTCACCTATGAAATATTAAATTAAAGATTATGTATCTCGTTATCTGATTGATATAGTAAAAAATTATTGGAGAAAAAATTGAATTTTGATCAAAAATAATAATATCAACCCTCATTACTATGCTATCAGACTCTAATAAAAAATATTTATATTATTTTTTTTAATATTAGAATATACAAGAAATATAAATTAAGGGCATAGATTATATTTTTATCATGCCATGGGAAGAGATCATCAACAAAAAAAATAATCTCAAAAATTATTTTGGAATATTTCTATCAAATAAGTGTGTTTGTATTATATTAACAAACTATTTATTATTCATTTCTACGATCCCATTTTGCACTGGTATACTGGATAGAAAGCATAGAGTATGATCCCGTGATCCAAATAGTGGCAACTAAAATTATCTGACATATACTATTATGCATTGTCACTTAATAATTTTTTTTTATATTTTTATTAAATTAATTTTTTATCATTTTAAGAAATTTTTAAAAAAATATAAAAAAAATTATCATATAAAACAAAAAAATATTCATATAAATCAAGAGCAATCAACAATAAAAATAATAAAATACTTGAATCCTTTTCAAATATAATCGCTACTAGGTTCTCATATATCTGGATGTATTAAATCGAATAGGTACTTACATTAGCCTAGCAAGCAGAATATAAAACTCTGATATATTTTTTAACTAACAGATCTCACACTATATAATAGAAAAATCCTTCAGGCTCAAATAAAAAATTTCCAAATTAATCAATATTGAGTGACCAATTTGAGAATGTAGAAGCAAAGAATAAAATATACTCAAACAAATAATAGGAGATCCTACAGTAAATGTGAAAACATATAATCCACTATATTCAGTATCAAAGAAAGTTCTCAATGTTTTTTTGATCTTACATAAATATATAAGTAGAAGTGAAAATAAATTCATAATTGAGTTATATGAAGAGACAACTCACATAAAATAGACTAACAAAACAATCAAAAATAAGCAAAAAATATTTAAAAAAATAAAGATTCAAACTTAATATTATTATATCAAATAACTCTTTAAGAATGATCATTAATTATAATTATAATATCATGTAAACAAATAAAGAAAATATTAATTAAAATATGAGTATTGACTCATGAGTCAATAATTCAGAAGTGTGAAATAAAAGAATAGAACATAAAAATTATGGTATCTACAAAAAATTCAGCTATTGCCCCACAATAGATGAATTCAAATATTTCTATTTAGCAAGGTTACGGTGGGATGACTCTATGATGGTCTCTAAATGGATCCAATAGTTAACATATCTCCCTCAATTATATTCATTGCTCTTGGTCTCCTCTTTAGAAACAATACCCAACAATTATCTTTATAATGAGTCATTCTCATTTAGTATATATACTAAAATGAGATTCTCTTGCATTTGTGACAATTAGTACTCTCTCGACTACGAGCGTGAGATATATTTTCAGTATCTCCTACTTTATCTCATATAACTTGTGTATAATGAGTAGTAATAACTAGAATTTTAATTTTCTCCATACTCAATACACCATCAAAAAAATAAATCAACCCAAAAAACTCTCTCCAAATAAATCAAAAAACAAGAGTTTGGATTCTACTTAAATTAGGAAACCTAATTTTAAGGTTTTCAAATTTACCACCTTCAACAAAGGGTTTTAGGGGCCAAAAAAGCTACTGCCCAAATCATTACTACCCAAAATTCTGAAATTAGTGTTTTGGGGGCCAAAACATTACTACCCAAAATTTCCACCCTAAAATTAAAGTTTCAGGAGACAAAAAAAATCACTACTACTTAATTCTAGTTTATTGCCACTATTTTCTGATGATCATCACACACAATGGGTATGCAACGACAATATATGATAGTGTGCACTATAAGAAACATGTCATACATGCATTGATCAAGCACACTGCAAGTGCTTTGTCTTTAGAATTTATACCCTTATAAGCCTTATGGGTTGTTCCACCTAGATTATCGCCATGATATTATGTTGAATTCTAAGTCAAAAATCATATTAAACTCAATAGCACTAGATGATTAAATGTATACAAGAAAGGCCCTTATATTTTACATCATTTACATTGAAGTAGCCAACTAATTGGGTGCTCCCATTCATAACACAAAAAAAAAAAACAAAAATAAAAAATTGTTAATTGTAAACTATAATAGGTAACATTAACATTAATTAATACTCTACCATTCTCATTTAAAAAATATTTATATTTCTGTTGAATAGTAGAATAATTAAGAAATATAAATTTTATCACTTTAAAAATTATATTATCATATTTTTGGAAATATCATGAACAAAATAACTATTTCTAAAAATTTTAAAAATGAACTAAATAATTTATCTTCATGATAAAAGGTCTATATTAGAGGTGTCAAACGAGATGAGTCGAGCTAGGCCGACCCATTTTTTTGGGCCCAACCGGGCTGGCATGCGGTGCAAGGCACGGCATGCTACAGTGCCAGGCATAGTGTTTTGGAGAGCATAGCCAACATGGTCCGTGGGTCGGAATCCGATCGGGTTTGGATCGGGTTGGTCGGAGCGGTTAAGGTCGGGTCGGATCTGTTTTAAAAAAATTAGAATTTTTGGCGGCGCACCAAAGCGCCGCCGTCGCCCGTCAGGCATGCCAGCCGTCGACTGTCGGGCGTCGCTCGGTGCAAAGACCCTGTGCCGTGTCCAGCACAGCACGCGTACCAAAAACCCACGGCCCAGGCCCAGGAATGACACTATAGCATGCATTTCTCGGCCAGGCCCGGCTGAACCGTGCCAGGCTTCAGGCAGGGCACAGGCTCGGGCCACCCAGCCCATTTGACAGATGTAGTCTAAATGATAAGAAAAGACAAATGAGCATAGCAAATATTTTTTCTCTATTTCTACTTATTTTGAGATTAAAACTACATCCCATAAATTATTTCAAAACACTTAAATGATATAAAAGTGTCATAATCATCTCAAATAAATATATATTCTTCATTTTTATAACATTTATGACTATATGTTAACACAAGATATTTGATATATGATTTCATGATAAAAATTAAAATTTTAAGACATATACTGTAGTATATTACTACTCTTAATGATTTTTTTATTTTTATTAAATAATTTTTTTATTTTGCTATGAAATAACTAAAATAAGAAAAAATAAATAAGACCAAAAATTTAAAAATAAATAATCAATTAAATTGGGTACAATCATTAATATATGTAAAAAAATATTTCAAGTCATCTAGAATCTTTTCTCTATAAAGTCCTCATATGTTTAGGTAAATCAGATCGAAAAGATTATTATTCATATAAATTTAAAAAACAACATGGGAAGATCTAGTTTACTCTCATGACTAAGAACTCTCATAAATTAGGCAAAGATATTTCTAATATTATGATCTAAAATTCTCAAATTAATTAGATATAATTGATCAAGTCAAAAATGAATAAGTAATAAATCAAAAACACTCAAATACCCAGTGAGATACCTAATCATAGATGTAAATACATATAATTCACCTTGATCTGTCCCAAGAAAAATTTTTCTCAAAGTCTTTTGATCATGAAAAATAAAATCAATAAAAAAAAATAATATTAAAACTAAGTTGTTTAGATAGACATCTCACATAACGAAGATTAATAGATAATCAAGGAACAAAAAGAATATATGATAGAGTTAAAATAGCAAGTTAAATATTATTATAATTAAGAGCTTTAAATAATTTGTCATTGACTATACTAATATTCAAAAAAAAAGACAAAAACATATACAAATTACTTATGATGTGACTATTCATCCATGAGTCAACAATCTAAGAGTCTAAAGTATAAAAACTATTTGTGAGAGCTATAATACCAAAATGATAAGAAGTGATTGATATTGCCATAGAGTGGAGGCATCAGATATGACTCAGAACATCCTCTATGAAAATAACTTCTAATTATTCACATTGAGTTGACCACTCTTCCTATAATATGTGCATTGTACTTAAGATCACATGCCAAAACACAAAATTAATATTCTCTATGATTTTTCTAAAAATAAGTGAGTCAATTAGAAAAATCATATTAAACAAGAAATTAATATATAAATTAATTGAAATATCTACTATAACATAACCCAATAAATTAACTCATGTGAGTATATCAATCATATAACTTCTCTAAGACAACATAATATCACTCCTGGAGTATGATGATTTTATCACAAAATAATATTTCAATTGTTGAAGATTTTTTTCACCTAAAATGATGACTGAAAATACTACTTAAGTTCAATAATTCTCAACTCTTTGTCTGATGTCTCGCATAAATAGAATATTATTCACGTACACAATAAACAAAATAATCATAACATAAAAACTTCTCAAAAAAATAAACAAAAGTTAATAACATATTTTAAAAACCAAAGAAAATAACTTGATATAAAAACATCAAAATTATGTTCTCAATAACTACTTAAGACTATAAAATATTTTTTGCAATCTATAAAATACATCTAATTGTGCTGCTAAAAACCTAGGTAATTATTCCTTATACATCACTTCCTCAAGGTCACCGTGAAGAAAAAAAATGTTTTCATATTTAATTAATATATCTTAAATATGTGAGATATTGCCGATAAAATAAAAATACATACGGAGATCATTTTTTACCATGAAGAAAATAATATAATAATTCACACCAAATATCTTAGCAAACTTTCACATTTTAATTCACACCATAAAAAATATTCACATGCAACCAACAATATATTTTTATTAAAATCAAGAAACTAGAGCTTAAATCTCATTAAATAATAATTATTATGTTAAAAGCAAAATATTATAAAATAATTATTAAATCAAAAATAATTTATGATTTAAAATAATAGATTATTACCAAACAAAAACCTCTTGAGATACAAGATTGGTTTATATAAACTATTTATATGCATACTAGAGATTATTTAATAGATATTTTAATGAAAATATTTGAAAAAAAAATTACAAATTTTTACTATTACTTCTAATTGTGCATGTTGAACTTTAGTATATCATTTTGAGAAAAGAAAAAAATATATAAATTCATAAGTATATCAATAACTCAATTTATAAATATCTTAGAATATATTTATAGATATTTTGATATAAAATATTGATAGATAATATTATAATAAATATTTTGAAATTATAATTATAATAAATATTTTGAAATTATAATTAATATAGATATTATAATTCATTTTATAAAATTTAATTAAATCATATTAGTCAATAAGAAATATTAATTTTGTAATATTATTTACTTGTTATAAATATATTAAAATTTTTATTTGAAATTTTTATGATATTTATATTTATTGAATATAAATCCAAAATTATATTTGTTGTTCAACTTTTCATATTAATAGTTTTTTTTCTTTTCTTGACTTTTCTTTATGTTTTAATAAGAACAGCCAACATGTGGGCTGCCCCAATTATTTCACCATCTATATAATAGGCATTCATTCATAATATTCTACAGTGTTTTAACTATTATTTTTTTATTTGTGTTAGTTTTATATGTTATAAAAGGTAGGTTACACATGTATGTTATTGATTCTTCTTTGTTCTTTCAGAAGAGTCATAATGATATGATGATTTTACTGATTATCTATGTGGATAATATTCTAATTATAAAAGATGTTGAATTAAAAATCGCCCAACTCAAAAAGTAACTTCAGAAGATTTCACATATAAGACCTTGGGAGCCTTGGATATTTTTTTGGCATTGATATTTCTTATTTTACAAAAAATATTATCTTATCATAAAGGAAGTATGTACTTAATACTCTTGTAAAGATTAGTCTTTTTAGTTATGCTCTAACAGATACTCTTATTAATTCAAATGTTAACTTCACTTATAATATAATGCCTTTAGTTAACTTATTTACTTATAAAAAAATCATAGAAAAGATTAAATATATAACTATGATTAGACCAAATATAACATATGCAGTCAGTATAGTTAATTATTTCATTTATTCTTCTCGACAAGTTAACCTTCATGCATTTCTTCAAAAAACTAAGATAGTAAAAAAGTCTTTAGTACTTATGATCCCTTTTAGAGATCATGTGCATTGAGTGTTAGCCGAAAATTTAAATTTGAGTTGATCTCCAACATGCACTGAGATAGATTTAAGATAAGTTTTTATAATTTTCTTGGAGTCAATTTTATATTCTAAAAAAATAAGGAACAGATAGTTATTTCAAGATTAAATACAAAAATTAAATTTAGAACAAGGACTATAGTTACTTGTGATTGGATGAGATATTTACTCAAAAAGATTTGGTATTCACCTTCTTCTCCCACTGCCCTTTAATATGATAGTTTGACAAAGAGGCATGTAACTTCTAATCTAATATTTTACAAAAAAATAAAATATATCAAGATAGACTATTTTTTTTTTCTCAAAAATAAGATTAAGAATGTGATTATAACTATAACATACATTTAAATAATAAAGTAACCAACAGATATCTTTACAAATGACATGAAAAACCTCAACTTTCTTTTCTTTTACATAAGATGAGTGTTGAGAACTTATATATATCAACTTGATAAGGATATTAAGAATTCTAACTTTTTATTTTTATAATGTTTTCTTTTTTATCCCCTCATGACTTTTCTTTATGTCTTGATGTTGAAAACATTCAACGTGCAAGTTACTCCAATTATTTCGACCTCATATAAGGAGCTTTCATGCATGATATTCTATAGGATAATTTAACTAATATTTTTTTATTTATGTTAAAGCTTTATAATATTTAATTATATTTAATTAAAGAAATAATATTAAAAATTAATATTATTTCTTATTGTGTATATACTACTCAAATTTATAGAAAAAAAAAGATATTGAATTTAATTATTTTTAAAAATATGATAAATATTAATTCAATAAAATTATATTTTAATTTATCAAAATATAAAAAAATAATAAATGAGAACTATCATTTACTTTTATTGTCACATTCAAATAATTATAATATTATTATATAATTTTATTTCATTATTTTCTTATTTTTTTATTTTGATGGTCTAAAATATAATTTTCCTAATGAATTTTAATTATTTTTTAATATGAGTAATATTAAATTTAATTTTATTTATTTATTAGTGATATAGTAAATTATTAATTCAAATATATTACTATATATTATTTTAATTTATTCAATTTCATAAAATATAAAATAAAAATAAAAATAATTATATTATAATATTTAACTAATATTAAATTAATTTAATTTAAATATAGATTATTATAAGATCAAAATATTTAAATATATTTAGATATATCACAAATATATTTGATCATATCAAATATATATCTCATCATATCTTGATATATCACGTATATATTTAGATATTTTTTTCCAAAAAAATTTGAGTAAACAAATATATCCATGATTGTCCATATATCTATGATATATCATGAATATTTAATGATAATTATGAATTTATCAATTAATAAATATTTTTATACCTTATATTGTATCAATAATCATGAATAAGATATATGTCATTAATATATCATGGATATATTCAAATATTTATCATCCTCGATCATAAGGAGTAATGTTTGGATTATATTTTTATTATTCATTTATACATTGAAAGTATCCAGATCTATAAGATATGCTCAAATCTCATTTTTATTTTTTAAATTATATATTATTGGATTTTTTTACATGAAAGATGCAAGTATGCATTTTATTATGTATTTTTTTACATAATGATAACACTTCAGAAGTTATTTAAAAGAAGATGGATGAAAGGCAAGAGTAATTGTGATCAATCAAAAGGAGTAATCAAGACGATTGCTTAGTCTTCCTTCACATATAATTGCAATGAATAGCAGCTTACTATTGGGAACTCTATGAGGGTGGAGAGTTAGGAAAACAAACAGCCCACCCCTAATTTTTTTTTTTGAAAAATCATATTTGTGTTGGAAGCTATGAGGGGTTTCAATATTGTCCCATTTCACAAAACCACATATCCTAAGAACACCAACTCAGTATTTCACGCTTTTTATTGGAGTTTTGATAAAAACCAACATACTGAACAAAATTTGCCAGATGGTTTGATGGGATGAACACTAATAGAAACAACAAATATTGCCAAAGAACTTATAAATTTGGTGGATGTGTGTCATAACATTACCGACCACTCTTCCATAAGAATTTATATTATACCCAGGAAAACAGTAAATCATAGAACCATTGTTAGGGCAAATATCCTGCAGAAAAGACCATTAAATTATTTCAGCGAATCGGTAGATGATAAGACAAATACTACGCTCTAATGGGAACAAAAGAAACTCACATGCAGATATGACTCCCAGTCCCACAAAAGTGTAATTAATACTATTTGAAACAACAAATCCAAAGATTATAACTATGTACTTAAAGACCTCGTAATCAGAATTACTGAAGTTTAAAAAATTGCCATAAACTTAATAAGCTGGCCAGACAATTCAAATTTTGAATTTCATTCAAGTTGAATGGCCTCATCGAACAAAATACTCGCCAGCTACCAGGTGGAATGATAAACAGAGCATTTCTTGTGGGCAGTCAACATCTGCTATGCAGAGAGGATGATTTTCATGAATTATATCATCATTGAAAAAGCAACTTAATTGTGAGTCTAGCATTTAGTTCGAATATGGATCACATATATTCATCAAAGTCACCAAGTCTCAAATCAATGAACTTTACTTTTGAATCAATAGAATTTGGACAAAATCCTTCAGTAAAGGGAATAACGATCTTGCTTGGCAATCTTAACATATATTGAATTTGGTTCTCTTATTTTTCTTCATCATTTCCATTTTATTACTTCATATCTCAATGTAATTATTAAAGTTTACAGTTATATCAATTATGTTTTTTATTTTTTTTAATTATTTTTTTGGGAGCATCTAATGTGTAGACTACGATTACCCCAATCCATTAGTCCATTATATTAGGGAATTGTGTATTGTTGATATTATTGAGTTTATGTTTATTATTTTTATGGTATCAGAGTAATACTTTATTAAAAATTAAACTTGTGGCACATGTGTGGATGAGCGTTACAGTCACTGTGTGCATGGACTATACCACACTACATGCTTGCACATTTTTTTAAAGAATGGGGCACATTCATTGTGATTTGTGTGACACCAAGTAAATTCGGTGGTGTATGGTGATAACATTTTTGGCACAGAAATGGTGTACCCAAAAAATTAGATATTTGGGACAAGCTTCAGATTTTCTTGCATAAGGGTTTTTAGGACATAATCAATGTGCCCCAAAAATTAGGGGTTCGAGACAAACTTCAGATTTTTTTAGTCTTCGGTTCAAACTAGGGTTTCGAGACAAACTACAGTTTTTTTAGTCTTTGGTTCAAGCAAGGGTTTCGGGAAAACCCTTCCAGTTTACTATTCAATTGGGCAAATGAGAGAAGCATATTTAGTCATGTCTCAGTAGTATTTTTGAAAATTATATTCTATTAATTTAGAGCAGATTTATGTTATTTTGAGATTTTGAACAAAAAAAATTTTAATTTGAATTGACGTGTTGAGCATAGAGATAGATTGTCACAGTAGAAGTAGATAGAGAAAAGCCTCAATTAAATATACACATAATAAAAAAAAAGAGACATACCAGAGATAATTATTGAATATTATTTTCAAAACGAAAACTAAGAATATTACACAAAAACATGTTTATTGTCATATTTATTCATATGTTCTCACAGAATTTATCCATTATGAGACTTACTAGAGAAGAGTATACAAAACTCTTCTTTAAGCCAATAACAAACATTTTCATTCCTTCGGGTACTACTAGTTTTATTGCTCATATTTAAACATAGACCTGTACTCACTTTAAAGATAATCTTCACATAATACTTCTATTTTTTCTTATTCTAAAAATATTGTAATAGTCAATGAAACTTTCTAAAATCATTAAATATATCAGTATTCAGATTTATTATTTATTCCTTGATCATGTTATGTATATTCATAATTACTATATTAATCTACTTTTAATGAGTTATCATTCCATATAATTTAATTTACTATAGTTTTTTATCTATTGATATTTGTTTGTAAAATTAAAAAATTTTAAGAACTGCATATGAAATTAAGTGTATTGGAATTTGTCTTCTATTGATTTATATGATTTTTTTCTAGATATTTAAATACTTTGGACTATACTTATGTATTCAAAATTTAGTCATTCATCACTAATCACATTGAGGATATTTCATTGTTTGAAGCATATTAGTTAGAAAATAACATTAGGGTTTCTTATCATATCCATCAATATGACATGAATAAGAACTCATTTGACATAATATACTCAGATAAATAAAAACATACTAGGGAGGTAACCAGAAAAATTTTTAGGTATTTAACTATTTTTATTGATAACTACTCATGATATACATGAATATTTTTATGTTGTAATAAATCAAGTGTATTGTTTATTTTTTAGATCTTTCATAAAATAATAAAAAATAATTTTATAAAATAATCAAAAAATAATAATAATATATTTGAATATATATCTGACATATTCAATATTTACTATATAAATCCTGATATTATAAATTAGACTTCATGTTTTGGTATACTAACACATAATTGGGTGGCTAAAGAAAAGAATAACAATTTTACCAAAATAACTTAAACAATACTATCTGAGATTAGTATTCTAAAATATTTTAGAGAATATATAATTTTAACAGCAAATTAGCTCATCAACTAGATATTTTATTCTATCATTTCTTAGTGTATACCCTTTAATATGTACAAATTAAAAGAAAAATTATTTAGCATTCTCTCATAATTTTTGAGAGTACATGTCTTCCTTGCAATGTCTTCTTTGGATACTTCCAATATTCTAAGAGAATATACATATTTTTTACTAAATATTAATAGAATTTAAATAAGAACTAACATTACATTTTTGAGTATGAATTATTTTTTTTGTGAGCTTGGGGAGAATAATGGCCGAGAAGATATATATGTGTTGGGCAATTGCGCTTCTACAGTGGTGATTTTAAGATACAAAACAAGAAAAAACAACAAAGCAACAAATGATATATATATATATATATATCCAATCCATAATCCAACTATAACAGAATCAAAAAAAATCAAAAAAATAGAAACTAGTAATAATATAGTTTACTAGTCGCTCAGTACGACTATCTACATCCAAAAGAAAATGCTTATGCATTAAAGATAAAACTAACAAAAGTCTTACAGTATGTGCAGCACAGAAATAATCATGATAAATCGCGCAGAGAAAGAGAGAGATAAGATGAACAGTTCCAGATCGTGAAAACAGTAACCTGAAGAATAAAATACAAAACATTTATACTAAAATTTTCTCGGTTCAATTAACCGGAGCGGGTCGGATCATCGAATGGGTCGGGTTCTGCTTCAAAAATTTTGGCCCGCTGACCGGACAGTGAGACCTCCGTTATTGTGCTACAGCTGCATCCCCGGTCTATTAATATTTCATTTCATGTACTTATATGAAAATATTAAAATAAAAATATTTAGTTATACAAATAGATTATAAAAATAAATTATATATATAGCAATGGACCCAGTACTTTTTCTTACTCCTCACTAGTAACGCATTGATCTCCATCTAGGAGAGTCACTCATTGAATACATATGAACTCACTGGTTCATATAAAGATGATACTCCTATTAAGTCATCATATGTAACAACAAATATATATCTCGGTGATTCTAGAGAAAGTAAAGTTTCATAAAAGAGAAAAATTTCCTCGAGTATAAATGATGAGTAGCTCATAGGTCTACTCAAGTTATATATCATGATAAGTCAAAGATAAAAAGACTAGACCTCTAACACCTTAGAATTTATGCTAAGAGTAAGGAACATTTATAATCAAAAATATTAGAGACGAGTATATCATGAATCCAGAGGATTTTAAAGTCAATTTTTGATTTTGACCTTCTAATTACTATCTAAAATGGATGAACAAGTTGTACTCAATACTCAACCGTTAAAGTATTATCATATATGTAGTTTCTCCTTTCAATTACTTTTCACATATATTTTTTGATAGTACTCGAAACTCAAGTCTCCTTCTAAGGCATAATCTCACCCATGATTATATTATATTATACTGGAAGAAATAGATGGCCTTTACTCCAATGGAACCTAGGAATTGGAACCATAACCTACCAAAAAAATCCATTATTAGAAAAAGGTGGGCATTCATTATGAAGACAAATCAATATGATAAGATAGATCACATTAAGATAAGATTTGTAATTAGAGAATTAACTCAGAAATTTGTTATCAATTACCACGATACTCACACTAGTAAAAAAAAATAATCTCCACATAGATTCTTATTTCATTGATAATATCTCACTATTAAAGAATACATCAGTCAGACTTTAAAAGTAATTTTATTCAAGATGATCTTGAAGAGGATGTGCATATAGAATTGTTACCTTAGTTATGAGCAACAATTTTCAAATTATAATAATTATTATATGACATAAAATAATCACCAAAAATCAAGTTTGTAAGATTTTCATATATAATCAATTCATTTGTTTTATACAAGTGTGTTACAATTTTTTTTTGTTTTTTCATACGAGCCCTAATAAAAAGGTGATTGCTTATTGTGTAAGTAAATAATATTATTGTTATGAAAAATGATATGTTATAAATCACTCAACTCAAAAAAAATTTTCAACCAGAGTTCCAAACTAAAAACCTTGAAAGGCTTAGATACTTTATTGATATAAAAATTAGTTACTGAAAGAGAAATATAATTTTTTTCATGGAAGAGTTCTCCAATAAATACTATTATTAATTCAAGTACCGACTTTACTTATGAAGTGATTTATCTAGTTGGCTCTATTATTTGTGAAATAATTATAGAAAATATTATTTGTCTGAATATTATCTTATCAAATATAATATATATGATCAATATAATTATTAATTTTTTAGATTCTCATCAGTAGATTCACCTTAATACAGCTCTTTGCATATTGAGGTATATGAGAAACTCTTGAAGATTTAAAATTTATTTTAGTGATCACGTACATTTATAGTTATAAGTTATTTAATTTCAAGTTTAGTATCAGCTTACATTGAGAGGTCTACAACATATTTATCTTGGAATCAATCTTATCTGCTGGAAAAAATAAGAAGGAATATGATTGTTTCAAGATTCAGTACAAAGACAAAGTTCAAATTGATAGTAACTATTATTTGTGAAATAATTTAAATTTGACATCTACTCAAAAAGATAATATATTCACTTTCTTCTCCCACTAATCTTTTCTATGACAATCAATCAATAAAACATATAATTTCAAATCCAATTCCAATATCTCACAAGTTAATGAAGCATATTGAAATTTACTACTTCATGAATAATATTTAGAATGAAATTATTATTATGATATATACCCAAAGATCAAAATAGTTAACTAACATCCTTATAATGTCTTGCAGAGATCTCGTATTACTTTTCTTTCTTTTAAACTTAGTAGTTAGACTTATATACATTAGCTTGAGAATGAGTATTTTGGTTTATAATGGTAACATTTATATTTTTTATTTTATTATTATTATTAATGAGAGCCTCCAATATATAGGATATCTCAAATCAATGGCCTATTATATAAGGATAGTATGTGTTGCTGAAAATATTCTAATTATTAAGTTTATGCTTATTATTTTTTTAGTAATATTTTGTTTTAACTGTGTATTGCATCTTAGAACCAATAGTATTTTGATTAGATCAAAATTAAAGTGATTGTACTTTGATATTATGGCAGGTACCTTCCACCAAAAGTGGTTGATCTGAAATTTGAGATAGCCAATAGCAATCTTTTTGATGAAAGGAAACCTCGCTAAAATATATAATTCTTGGAGTAAATCTTGTATACTATAAGATTATAAAATTTTCTTGGAGCCAATCTTATCTTCTGAAAAAATAAAAGACAAACAAGCATATTGACATAGGTGACAAATGGATCAGTGAGTTCGGCCCACAAAATGGCCTTAGAAAAACCAGGTCAAATATGGCCCAGCATAACTAAAACTATGTATGAAATGTGTGTGGGTCGGGCCTACTTGGTCGGCCTGCATACATTTATAGCAAGCGACATGTCAAGACCCAAATTGTTGACCCAATCAGGTCAAATTTGACACTAGTCCCAATTCGTGCTCAAGTTGTACCCAAGTCATGTCTCAGGTCTGCGAGGACCCAATCCTAAGTAAAAAGTATGAAATATACATGCCATTTTGATATATACAATTGTAGGTTAGGTCGGATACATCACCTGCAGCCTATTTTTATAGGCATGTCATGCTAACACGAGCCAGCTTCCATTCTGGACGATTTCAGCCCAATGCAGTGAACCTATTTGAATTGTTGAAAAATGAGTCATGTCGGCCTGCACGGCCCATTTGACACCATTATATATTGACATCCAATGCAGAAAAAAATATTAGGATGATTGTGTAAGTTATCTGCGAGATACTTTGAATCTAACATCTACTCAAAAAAAATATGTACTTATTATTTTTTATTTTAATACTCTTTATTATGACAATCATGTGTGATAAGACATAATTTTCGATCTAATATTTTACAAATAGATAAAATACATATATGTAGAGATGTCAACTGGGTCGGGACAGTCCGGGCACAACCCACGACATGGTTCATCAGTGCCTAGTCCCCGACCATGCTGGCCCATAGCACAGGTCATGCAATGCTAAGCCAGTGCGAACCATACATCATGTCAAGCCAAACAAACAGGTCAAGCCTAGCCTGATGGCATGGCCATCAGCTTGGGGACTAAGGACCAGCTATAGTCAGATCATATGTCACAAGTCAAGTTCTGTTAATAACTGCAAGACGAGGTTCACTTAAAAAAAATCAGCCAGATAAGATAAAAATTACTTAAGTGGCCATTCCTAATTCGGTGGTCATATCTCCCTTGTTATCCGTTGCAATTTCACACAATTGTCTCCGACAAGCACAGTGGTAGGTATTGCATGTTATCCCAGTCAACCCGTTAATAAAAAATAGATAAATATTTAATGTGAGTATACATTAGCCATCGAATTGATTCCAATGGCTACTGTGGCAAAAATTCGACGGGTATTGTGATTCTGGGTATTATTTAATAAAAATAAATTCACAAAAAAATTGAAAAAAAAAATATTTTTTTATATCTTTGAATTTCCTTTTTTTCTAATATAGAGAAACAAAATTTAGAAATTTATTCTCAATTTATTCTCTTCTATTTAATTATCTTAGTCTCTCCTAGCACCGACTCTCTCAAATCTCTCCTTTGTTTTATAAATATTACATATACTAATTTTTTTTATTTTAATTTATGATTTATGCTTAAACATATGTAACAGATGATAGTATGGGTGTGCTATGCAACACTGCAATGTGCATCGATATTAAAATTTATAACAAAATGATTTGTGATACGGTACTAGTTTTTTATTAATTATTTGTTAGTGAGTTTTTCTTTTCTTTTAAGTTTATTTTTCATAATTTATTAAAAAAATACAAACAATAAAAAAAATGTCACATAGTTAATTTAACGATATTATGTATGATATTGATATATATATAGATAATAATGATACATCTACTAAAAGTTCCGAGGAATAAATTATATTTTTTCCAACAACCTCAATCTAAACTCATGTCACCTAAAAAAAAAAAATTAGGCAAACATCATCAGTATAGATACATTTAAAATTAATAAAAATTAAAAATTCTAAAGATATCGATAAAGAATCAACATAATATATATATTATATAAAATTATATACATGCAGGAATACATGTGAGACTAGGTATCTAAGGAGGAATACTGATCAATATACCAAAAAACATGATGCATTAAATCTGAGACAAATTAACTTAGTGATGAGATCTTTCAAGTTAGATTTAATTCATTTTTATTTAACCACATTATATACTGCAATGACTTTGGGAATGAAGACATGACCAAACTTATTATGATCATTGATCGTCCAATTAGATTTTCAAAAAATCCTAAGATAGTTAGTATTATTAAGATCTGTTTTCAGTCTATCTATCATAAGATTAACATGTATGAATAACATAATAAAATATTATGAGTAAAAAAATAATTAATCATTAATAAATTTTAAAAATATAAATGAGTAATATTCGTGATGTCCAATATATATATAAGCCTTAATGATGATTCATTTGCATGTTTCATCACCCACTACGTAAACTCTAAATAAAATCTTAATAAAAAAATATTAGAATTTCTTGAAATTCTTCATCAACATGATTGCCGTGTCATATATGAGAGTATGATATAGATCTCTAAGAATGTTAAATTTAAAATAAAATATTTCAATATCATTTTTAATAATACTTCTATTAATAGAGTAACTATTAGTATATTTGTTATGACTATTAGAAATGAGTCGTTAAATAAGATATTTCATGTTAGGTGAATATGTCATGTAATTAACCTCATAGTATAGTCGAGAATAAAAATTATTTCTTCCAGGCTAAAAAAATAAGAAATTTACTAAAATACATTAAATACCTTGCAGATAATATGAGTTAACAACCTATATTAATCGGTGGGACTAAAAAAAAATTTTAAACGAATATGAGATACCATTGAAATTATACATATCATATGTTAGAACTAACATGTGATATCCTACTACAATAATAATAGAAATGATTGAGCTTATTATTGATATCCTAATATATGTTCGTCTATATACACTTTCACCATTTGCATTGTACTAAGTTACATACGTAATATTAGTAGCATGTTTAAAAAATATTTAAAATATTAATATTTCATTTTAACTTTATAATATTTGGCTACCTATATAGATCTTTAAACTGTGTCGCGGGCCGTGTCTGGCCCGACAGAACTATAAACTAGCCCAGGGACCTAACTAGATATTTTTTAAATTTAGTTTGAAAAATCGGGTACGACCGTATCGACCCGGCAAATCCAGACACGACCCAGCCCATACTGGGTATGAGTTGGGAAGATGGGCCGTGTTGGGACTGATAGTTCTCAAGTCGTTCCGTGCCTAGCACGACACGGTTAGTATATTGGGCCGTGTCGGACCTGACATGATGGCACAATTGGGCCACCAAAAAATGGGCTAGGCTGACCCATTTGACATCTCTAAATTTAAGTCATCGTATTGATTATGAAAATAAATTATTATAACAAAAATAGATGAAGTATAGACTCATTTCAATGTACACATTGAATAAAAATGAGTCACCAAAGATAATTGTTGATATTATTTTCAAAATGAAGACTGAAAGCACTACACAGACACATATTGACTATCGAAGGCATTTAGTAGTCTTCACAGTGTTCATGCATCTTCATACATATTATATATATATATATATAACCAAAAGGGCCTTTGGCCCACGGCATGATAATGCACTACCCACAAAAAATTTCATGTGCCGCAGCACAACATGACTACAACCATGCTAAATATATTGTCGGATCAGCCCATAGCACAACTCTAGCCATCCGGGCCATGGTTTCTAACCTGTGTGCGGCAAAACATGTGACACAACACAACACAGCATGTTGACTCGTGTGGGCTTGTTTTGACTCGACTAGCCAACCCAAGATAGCCTGAAATCTAGCTTAACACATACTAGCATGGATTCAAGTCGTGCATGCTATGTGGCTGAAGTGAGTTTAGCATAACCCGACTCGACCCAGCACAAACCAGTAGGATGTGGCAACAGACAAACCAACAGGTCATTCAGGGCTACTATTTTTTAGAATCATGTCAAGAGGATGTAACTTATGCTATAAATTATGTCATGTCTAACAATACACATAGCAGCCCATTTGGGCCTAAAATTTGGGTCCAACCACTACAACATGTTTGACACCTCTAACTTATTCGAGAGAAATATAAAAAATTTTGATCTAAGTTAACATTGACACTTACATTTATTTAAGTATTATTAATTTTGTCATTTGATCTCGCTATTCAGACAACTAGATTATCAATACAAGAATCAATACACACATCAAAATCAATAAGCACATATTCACTTTTTGTTTTTCTTATTATGAGAATATTATTGTAACAAATGACAAATCAATTTAAGTCATAAGATATAGTAGTAGATTACATTTTTATTTCTTAATCATCTTATATTTATTCTCAATCATCATTTAAATCTATTTTTTGTAAATTGTCTTTCTATGCAATTCAATTATAATTTTATTTATCTATTGATATTTTTTTTACAATATTGAAAAATTCAAAGTATAATTATATTTGAGATTAAGTATGATAGATTATATGTTTTATGTCATAAATTAAAATTATCTCCTATTTATTTAAGTGTGCTTGATCTTTTATTTGTGTATTATCAACTTGATCATTCATCGCTAACCAAGTTTAAAATATTTTACCAAGTTGTAAAGGTATCTCTATAATATAGTGTAGGCATGGCTGATAGAAAAACATATCAAAATTTCATATCCTACCTGCCAGTCAAGTATAAGTAAAAAAATTATTTAATCTGATACATTCAAACGTATTATGACCGAGTATATATGTAACTATAATGGACTTTAGGTATTTGATTATTTTTATTGTTAACAACTCATTACATATATATATGAGTATTTCTGTTTCGTGATATATAACAAGTATTTTTTATTTTTTATTAAATAATATAAATAAATTTAATAAACACATTAAAAAAAATAAAAAAAAAACAACAATGCATTATAATACATTTTAAACATATTCAATACTTATTATATTGATCATGACATTATACATCAAACATCATATGCCGATACACCCCCACATTTATGGTTAACTGAAAGAAATAATAAATATTTAATTGAGATAATTCAGACTCATTTATTTAGGAATAATATTCCGAAATAATTTTTTTATAAGATATAGTTCTAGAAACAAATTATCTCATCAACTGAATACCTTCTTCTGTCCTTTCTCACGGTATGTCCTTTTAGATTTTACATCATAAAGAAAAATTGTCTATCCTATCTCCTAGTTTTGGAGATAGGCTAGGCAATTGGAGAGTACATGTTTTGTCCATGTTCTCTCACCAAAATGGGACAGGTTGACACTTAAGGCCTAAGATATGTCTTCTCAAATACTCTAGTACCCAAAAAAAATATAAATAATTTTCACCAAATATTAATAATATTTTAGTGAGTGTTAACATACCTTTTTCAAACATTAATTATTTTTTAGTGAACTTTGGAAAAGAGATTAGAAAATACATCTTAACTAGTTACTTTGTTTTACTCCTCAATAGACTCAATTAGAGCTCTAACTAAGATTGAGAGCCAGTCATCCACTGCAAAAAAACTTATTGGTACAAATTATAATGATACTCCTATATAGTGATCATATGTACTAACAAGTATGAATCATGTTTATTATGAAGAGAGTAATGTTTTTCATGCAAGAAAATCTTCCTTGAGTCTGGACGGCATAGTAGCCCAAAAATCTACTCATTTTCAAGGTCATGATAAGTCGGATACTTTGAGTTTATACTAGGATGAGATGATATACACAATTTGCTCATACTAGAAACAAGTCTACCAAGAAACCAAATGATCTTGCAACCAACCTTATAATCTTCACTTTCTAAAAGGAACAGAAAAATTATACTCAGTACATGATACCATAGGTATTATATATGTGTTTTTCCATTTTATTTACTTTTAGTACTACTTTAATTGATATTAGAATATTTAGATATTTTTATGAAATATTATCTCAGCTAAATTGGTATCAGGTCATATATAAAAAAATAGATATCATTCACTCCAATGAGATATTTGGACTAGTCTGTGACCTATGAAAAAGTATAATGTTGGTTGTAGAAAGGTATTTACTATGAAGATATGGCTGGATGACAAGACATATCACCTTAAGAGAAAAGTTGTATGAAGAGTATTTTCTCAAGTGTTTGATGTGGACGATAATGACACTTTTCACTTTAGTGGCCATAATGTCTCTATAGATTTTTTAATCAATTGTCAATATCTCATAGATAAAAAATATATTAATTAGACATAAAAATTATGTTTTTCATGATGACCTTGAGAATGAGGTATATATAGAACATCTAACTTCATTTCGAACAGTACAGTCAAAAAATATTAGCAGATTGCAAAAAAACTTTATGGTCTGAAGTAGTTGCCTAGAGCCTAGTTTGTAAGATTTTTACAATCAATCATCTTATTTAGTTTATACAAGTGTATTATATTTTATTTTGATCATTTATAGGAGCCCTGACAATAAAATTATTTTGTTTATTATGTACGTGGATGATATTTTAATTATGAGAGAAGATGAATCCATCATCAAATGATATAAAGAGTACCTTCAGAGGTATGCCATGTCAAAGAGGAGGAATGCACTTGAAACTCTTACATAGGTCAGACTTTTGTGTTGTGCTCCTGCACATACTCCTATAAATTTATGCAATGATTTTATTTCTAAAGTGACACTTTGAATTAACTCTACTACATACAAGAAAATCATGGGAAATATTACTTATAAGACTATTACTCAACGAAATATAACATATATAATCAATATGATTAGTCATTTCATTATTTTTTTCTCATCATATTCACATTAACACATCACTTTACATATGCGATTATGTGATGTCTTTGGGACTTGGAATCAATTTTAGTGATCATAAATATTTATAGTTAGTCAGACATTCAGATTCAAGTTGAGTACCTACTTGCACTAAGAAAATATCTACGACAAATATTTATATTTTTTTAGAGTCAATCTTATCACTCATAAAATAAAAGATAATTATTTCAATATTCAATATAGAAATAAAATCCAGATTTTAGAGAAATTACAACAATCATTCTACCACATGCAAAATATTATAAAATCCAACACCTACTACAAGAGATCAAATATCCACTTTATTCTTCAACTATTCCAAGAGATCAAATATCGATATTCTTATTTTTTCTATGATAATTAGGCAGTGAGGCATATAGTCTCAAATCTAATATTCATGAGCAAATAAAACACACAAAAGTAGTCTACTTATACCTTTGAAAAAAGATCTAGGATATAACTATTACTACACTACATATTCATACTACTAGACAATTATATAACATCTCCACAAATACATTGGAGAGACATTAGTTTATATTTTTTTCTTTCATGTTTAATATTCTAAATTTGTACACACGAGCTTAATAAGAAGTATTGCTGTTTACAAGTATCCCCTTATATATATTTTTTTTGTTGTCATTATTGATAAATACATCCAACATGTGAATTATCTCAATTTATTGGCTCATCATGCAAGTAAACTTAATGTTTTTTTTTGTTATGTTTAGGTATATCTTGATATTTTACATATGAAATTGAAACCACAATTCCATAAAAATATTTTAACCTTTGAACATGATTCATCAGACAATATAAAAAAATATAGATTTGAGTGATTTCCAACTCAGTATTTATAATAATAATAATAATATTGACAACAAAAACTATTAAGTATAATGAAACATTATGAATAAAAAATAAATAAATAAAAATACATTGGTGCAAGTCAAAAAAATAGTCACACAAAATATGTTTAATTAAGTCCTTGCTAATTGCTTTAGCCCATTTAAATTTTCTAAAATCTAACCCAGAATCAATCTTACTCGGTGCATTACTATTAAGTGGCATCATCATATATATCTCATTTTATAAATGCTTTATGCCATTAAAGATGTTTATGAAAGAATTTTTAGTTCGTACACAAAAATGATTTTTCAAGTCTTTTTTGTTGTTCCTTTGCACTATTCACCATTGAAGTTCTTGTATGAGCCTACCAAGTGCACACTCTAGTATATCTAGATTCCTTGATGACTATGTGAGAGTTGAATTGGGTTATGTTAAACTGTTCAAAACCCATTGGTGTTTCATGTTGAAACTTTAATCAATTTATACTATAGTGTTCACCAAATTTATTAGATTTATGTTGTTTTTTTATTATCTCTATTACAGATTAAGTAAAAGAGTGAAAAATATAAAGAAATTAATGATTATAATTAGTAAAAAATATAACATGAAAGAAATAATCATAATTAGTGAAGACTTAAATGTTCATGTTGAGATACGTAATAAAGATTATGAAATATACCAAGGACAATATAAGTTGGGAAAAATAAATAAAATAGAAAGAGCTATCCTAGATATTTGCATTAGCAAATAACTTTTTTATAGCTAATACATATTTTAATAAGAAGAAATATTTGGTGACATTAAAAAATGATTGTAATAAGAATCAAATAAATTTTTTTCTAATTAAGAGAAAAAAAAAAGATTATACAAATAATGTAAAGTGATACTAGCTATGAATTTAATCACTCCGCACAAATTAGTCATAATTGATCTATTTGCATATATTTAAAAAACTTCAAATAAGTATTTAAAAATAAAGTAGTAAAGCTTAAAAAAAAGAAATAATACATATATTTAAAAAAAAACTAGATAACAAAATTAGTTGGTCAATAAATGTAAATGCAAATACAATATAAAATAAAGTAACAATATAAGTAAATAAAATCATAAAAAAAAATTTTGGACATATCCAAATGAAATATCTATTTGCATATAAAAAATTGATAATAAATATCTAAGATTCAACAAAATATAAAAAGAAAACAAGTTTATTTTAAATAAATACAGAATAATAAAAATAAAGACATCATAAAATTATATAAAAATACAAAAAAAAAAAACCAAACAAAGAGTGAGTAAAAATAAATTTAAGATATATAATAAATTATATTATAAATTAAGAAGTAAAAAAATAAGAAAATAAAATTTTTGAGTTGGCTAGAATGAGAGAGAAGAAAAGCAAAGTCATTAATTAAATAAAATTCATTAAAAATTAAACGTAAAGAAATCATAATAAAAGGTAAATAAGTCAGGAAGATGGAAGACATATTTTTATGATATTGTAAACAAGTTCATGGATTCAAATTTAAATATCGAGAGTATATTTTCATGATCTTTTATAATTTTTTAGACTTCAAATATATAATCAAGATGAAACTCATGGTATAAGTAGTTGTTAAAAAAAATATTAAACTTAACTTATATAGATAATAAGATTAAAAAAAATCATCATAGGTGATTTGTCACATCCAATACAGCCCTCCTAGTGCACCAGTATGGAAATCTAAGATTACTCAAATAAAATGAGGAAAAAGAACTAAAGAAAAGTCTGTAAGAAATTAGATAAAAATTATAAAAAATAATTTAACAAATTAATTAAGAGTAAACATGATTTTTAATAAAATTTATTAAAAAAAGAAGATACATATAACTAATCTCAAATAATTGGGATAAAGCTTAATTAAATAATGATGATAATAATATCTCTATTATATATCATTGTATTAATATTCTTATGGATTAAATACAATATAAACTAATCAATATTTTCTTCGTAAGATAGCCATCTTGTGATCATTGGGCATCTTATATTCAAGTTTTGTTTTATGTTAGGTAAAGTTGAATCAACTTGGGTTTAAATAAATATTTAACTTTACCTCAAAAATGGTAGCAAAGTAAGCTAGGCATTTTTTGTTATTTTCTCTTATTTGACTTGTAAATACGTATGAGGACTTATTCAATCATTTACACTTCCCACTTATATTATGTTTATATAACTATTACATAGCTTCCAAACATATAATTGATTTTTCAAAAAAAAAAAAATACATTTTGTTATTTTTTCTTAGTTGACAATTTTTAATGGTGCATTTGATTGACAGAAAAGATAGTTGGGACTAAATTGAAAGAGTAACAATTACGACTTGACAACAAGAGTAACTATGAGATAGAATAAAATCAGATTGACTTATCAAACCAAAATAAATTGCAATAAAAATATGGATTAGAAAAGGATTAAAAAAAATTTATGTGGAATACATATAATTCATAATAATTATACTTTAGAACTAATGGGAAAAAAAATACATGTTTTTGTAAGTTTATAATACATAATTTATCTACTAAAAAAAGAAGAGAAACATTCATAAGTCTAATACAAAATCAAAATATACAATAATAATTACAATCAAAGGTAAACTTCAAAGTTCCTCTAGCATAATTTTGAATTTTTATTTTAATATTTGATAATGCTCTTTTCATGACACTTGCACAACGAGCCTTATTACTTTAATAATATTTTTTATAATTAAATCAAAAATATGAAAATTAATTATCATTTCTATTATAAAAAATGACGGTGACTTTTATTATTGTATACCAAAAGAATATATTTATACAAATTAAAAAAAATCTACTCATTTTTATTCAAAATTTAATGTATTGGACATTCTTGTATTCACCTAAAAGTGAAGGCTGAAAATACTAGCTTTTTTATGAATTGTTATATTTGTAAAGAAGTGAATAAGGTTTAAGTAGTTAAATCACTTTTTTGAACTACTTATGCATATTTATACCATTGTTTTTTATTGAATTATTCATGCAAGCAAAAATAATTATTCTACTTTGATCATATATGGTGTAATCTCTAAGAATTAAATAAAGAATTAAATAATTATTGTTTTTTTGATTAATTTTAATAAATACATTAAAACTCTCATAGTGATGTCAATTAACTTATTATCATATCTACTATTAATTTAAATAGGAAATGCAAATTGACACAGCCATAACAATTTAATAATAATTTGAGTTTCAATTTAGAGAGCTTCACAATAATTAAAATTCATTGGGTTAGAGTTTAGTGTATTATGTCAACTAACTATGATAACTTATGGCAACACGAATTGTCAAATAATTTTTTTTTTGCGATTATGTGTGATATATATAAGATAACTAGGATAACTAGGTATCAAGGAAATCCTAGTTAGAGATTCTGAGGATGGGGGTATGAAACTCCTCGCCCTCCCTCCCCTCGCCCTTTCAAAATAAACAAGAAAATCTTACATAAGATGACTTCTCAATTTCTCAAGAGAAAAGTGGCAATATATTTTATTATTTCCATTAAGAGCATCTATTTTAACTCAAGAAATAATAACAAAATCAAAAATTTTTTAGATTTAATTATCAAAAATATACCAACAAAATGGAGAACGTGCTAGAGTACTGAATCAGGTGTATAATGAAAATAATGCTGAAAGTGCTCAGTTGCATACCAACTGAGAACCATCAACTTGATAAAACTAATGATCTAATTGCACAAAGGATCTATCATCACCTGCAAATCAAGTAATACTTGTGGAAAAAAATAGTTTATCCATTTAAAAAAGATAAATAGAAAACTGAAAACAATGCTTTAACAATAAATTTGAAGATGCTCTTTTCAATCACTAATATAGCTGTGGTGGCACAACAATCCCTGAACAGTTATATGTTTTAAGGTACTTTCAGCAATTTCTAATGAACAAGAAATTTCAAAGGAAAAGCAACAAATCATAATTTTCTTAGAGTATCCAAAGCCAACTTGAGAGCACTAAATCAAACCAGAGATGATGCTGAATCATCAAACAAGAATTTGAAGTTCCCACAAAATGTCTCCAAATCAACTATTGTCACAAAACAATGCTTTAAAACTGAACTGTGAAATTGAAGTCAACCAAAGCATCAAAAACCATGACATCCTAATGCTATGCCATCTTAGTAAAAAAAACAATAGAACACAAAAGCTAGCATGCTCACGCTCACTCACACTGGCATGCATAAAGCACACTCACTAACAGACACCATGCACACACACACAAAATAAGAACAGTTAAGTGTTTGCATAAAAAATGTGGATCATAGTCTATGAAATGTAACTTCAGGTTTTGGAGAAGTCTGCTATTACATACAAAACCATGATATATAATATTATTTAAAAAATATATAAAATAAATATTATATAAATCACTATTTCTATGAATAATCAACCACAAAACAATACATATAAGCAAGCATAAAGAAATAATAACAATATTCTTATTCTATGAGCACTTTGAGTAGGAAAATAGTAATCACAATTGAAACTTACCGAACCAATGTTAGGAAAATAGTAATAACAAGTTGAGTACTCTCGCAAACAATGAAAAAATAAATAAAACAACAACAAATAAAATAAAACTCAATACATCCCAAAAAAATGGGGAGTACATGTCATAAAAACTCAGCTTAGAAGAGATGAAAGTAATATAAGAAAGTAATATATGATCCTCTAAAAGTTTTTATAAAAAAATGTACAATTTGATTATTGGTAGATATATAGGTTCTTGTCGCAATAAAATCATCCTATATCTTCTTTTGAATGAAATGATAATCAAGTTCAATATCTTTTATCTGCTATTGAAACACCAGGTTGGTAGCTATATATCGGGCTGTCTAGTTGTAATAATAAAGTTTCATCAATCTCTAAATTGATAGACGAAACTCCTCTAAAAAATGATTAGCCCACTAAAAGTCTTAATTAGTTAATGCCATAGACATGTATTTTTCTTATTAATTATATCTCAAAATTATCATTTGTTTCTTATTTTTCCAAAAAAAGAGATCTACAAAAAAATACAAAAATATTTAGTTGATCTCCTATAAATAATCACTATGGCACAATTGAAATCTAAATACTCATTTATCCGACTATTCTCATTATCTCTAAATATAATCCCAGATTCGGTACCTTTCGTTACAAACCTAAGAAATTTTAATACTTCATTCATATGAATTATAAATCTGTCTAAGAATTATTTATAAATTATAAATAATGTAAGGCTTAGTTATTGTTATATTTTTATCCACTAAAGATCTAATTACTAAATCTCCTCAATACAACCAAATCTGTTAAAATATGTACCATACCAACAATTATTTATCACATATGTATCCAAGTTGCATAATGAATCAGCGCATCGTGGTTAGTCAATTTATATAAATAGTAAAGAAATATCATCTTATAAATAAAATATTCTCAAGGAATATATCGATGTGACCAAGTCTCAAATCATATTACAAGTATCGCAATAACTAAATACATTGAGCAAACTAAAACCAATCAACTATCAAATGTGCAACAATAACTATGTGTCATCCATCATCTACTTATCAATTTCAAATTGAGATGAATTTTTTAATAATTGACACACATGACCTTAGGTTAACTACCAAATCATCAAGAGCATAGCCCACACGGAGTATCTATCTGTGCTTAAATTCCATTGGATTACCTCTAATAGTTCTACATTGATTTCAAAGAGTTCTCTTTTTTTATCCCAGAATAAAACTCATAACAAAACAAATTTCCGTATCTATATTAAATAAAATATAGCACAAAACACAATAATTTTATGCAAAACTTTCAGAAATATAAGTTAAAAACCCTCCAAGAAGTCACACCCATATACACAATTTGTATCAACATTGTCATGCTAGCTACCATGGAGACTACCATAATTCATCTGATATGACTCCAGAATCACAAGTATCATGTAGTTGAAAGTCTGACATAAATCAAAAATTACCAAAACAATTCACATACCTTTTTTGCCTTTACAATACAATGCCACTACAGTCACCATGACCAATTATCAGTGATTACCATCTCTAACACCACCAAAAGAAGCAATGATACTATCTCATCACAGCATTTTGTGGCTTACGTGGCTTACCATCCCTTTGATAGTATTTTGTGGCTGAAATAAAATTTCAGCCATAATGAATTCAGGAAGAAGGAAGCTAAGGATAAAGAAGAAATGAGAAGGAAAAGAAATTAAATAAAAAACTACAATTCAAAATATAACATAAATCATATATATATATATGATTTAGGATAGCCAACATATCAGGTGCTCCAAAAAAATAAACAATAAAAAAAATTTATTAAACCTCAACAAAAATCATCAGCACAAAATTGTTCGATATCATCCACTAAAATCTCTTTTTTCATTACAATTTCATTAGCAGAATATGAGAAAACTAGATGGCAGACACATTTATACATTTAAATGATTGCAAAGTAATTTGTTGCAGTTTTAACTTATTTTTAGTTTATAATTTTTATTTTTTGTATTTAATTTATTTTATTATGATAAAAAGTACCTGACATATTGGTTGTCCAAATCTATTTTTCTTAGTATATAAGAGCACATCTTGTATATATGTTTTGAATTGGAGGTTTTAATTATATTTAATGTGTCATTTTCTGGCATTAATTTTATCATTATATCAAAATCAAAATTATATGAATTACAAATCTTAAGATATCTAAAAAGAACAAATGCATTGTACCAACACAGTACACATGCACCATATGCAATAGTGCACGTGCATGCACAAATTATGGATGAAGAAGATGCACAGAAAACGTATGCCCCCTTCTTTTCCATCTTCTACTGCATGCTCAGTGTATGTCTGATTAGAAGTGTCGAACAAAAAAAGCGGCCAGTGCATAAACCTTGATCCAACCCAGTTCAGTAGTGCCTGGTATGGCACGATACAGTTCTAAACTGTGCCTCGGGACAAGCCGAACAGCCCCATGGCACGGTTTGTGCCATGTTGGTTTGGCATGAGCCATGCCTCATATCGGGCCAAGCATGACCCGTGTGCCTAGCCCGATGACACAGTTAACCAGCCAAAGTGACCATTCTCCCCATCACAAGTTGAATTTAAAAAAAATTGACCGCCCCATCACAAAGTGCCACGTGGTCAATTTTTTAAAAAATAACAGTTGCGTGGCCAATTGTAATTGCCTGACACATGAGCCGACCACCTATCAGCCCTGCACTCGATTGTGCCACCGTTAGCCTTTCGGCAGGGTCGTGCCGCCATTCACCATTCAGCACGATTGAGCATGGACATGCCCATCATGTCGTGCTGGGTTAGTGAACAGCGCCACCATGCCGTTGTGATGCCTGGCACGATCATTTGTTGAAAAAATAGGCAGTGCCAGCAAAGCACAACCCACTTGACACCTCTATGTCTGATAATGATGCCTGAAGCACAAAACAAAACTTAGGAATGGCAAACAATATGCAAATCATTTTTGCCCTTTACCGTGCACAAAAAACCTTATATGCATATTAGACACAAAAGAAAGAATTAAAAAAAAGAACAGAATTTTGGGATAGTATTTGTGGGTGTCATCCACTCACTATTAGCGTTAATTTATATATATGTGACACCAATTTAGAGGTAACAAACAAGTCATATCATGCTGTTATGACTCATTGTTTTCTGGATCTTTCATGCCATGTTGCTGATTCATGCATAGCACGACATCATATGACTAGGCAGAGAACAGCCCGTATGGCACACAGCCGAGTTGATATGTGTCAGGTCATGCTAAGTCGTATTGGTTTTGGGTAAAATAGTAGGCAGTCTTAATTAGAGGTGTCAAACTGAGTGGGCAGCCCGGGCTCGACTCGAGGCACGACCCTACTCAGTCGTGCCTAGCCCGGCACGACACGGTCCAGAACCATGCCTAGGCCCGTGCCGGGTGGCTAGAGGAACAGCTCTGCTGGTTAGTGTCGCGGCGTGCCGAGGTAACCAAAGCCTCGTGCGGGGCCAAGCACGGCCCGATACCCTAACCCGAAGGCATGGTTCTTCGACACGGCTTGAACTGAGCACCGCTCCCTCGTCCTCAGATATCCGAATCCGGATCTCAGGCTGGTGTTCTGATTTTGGAGTCCGAAGTCCAATAGACCGAAGCTCAAACACGATCCCAATGCCCGAGACCGGAGACCCGAGCTAGATGACCCAACGGTCCCAGACCCGACCAAAAGTCTATAGGTTTCAGAAGCTGAAGCTTTTGGAATCTATGACCATTGGGTCGGTTCGATGGTCAAACCTACCAAACAATCAAAAAATTCATTTTTTTTAAGACATCGAATTCGGCCAAAATGGTTAGGAGACGGATTTCAACGGCTGTAGTGATTCTGCCTCTAAGAATATACAATATTTGTAGCATGTTTAAAAAATTTAGAGATGATCCATTATTTAGTGATATGGTTATAGAAATAAAAACCAATTATTTAAAGTACTACTACACCATTTTATCTCTTTATTGACTGACTTTATGTATGGACCCTACAATTAATGTGAAATGTGTAGAGAAAGTTTTGGAATACATATCTTCATGCATAAACTAGGAAATCCAACTTGAAATGTTCATTCATGAAAAATTGATTGAGTTATTTACACATTGCGATAATTGGTATGGTGGTAGTAGCAATGAAACTCCGAGTACGAACATGTATATCATATTCGAAGACGATGACTTCTCTATTTAGTTAGTGATGGAGAAACAACGGAATGGATCATCGAATAAGAGTAAGTTATCTTGATACTTAGATACTGATTACTACTCAATCCATCACATACTGATAATAAGAACCTTAATATTTTACAGTGATAGAAATTATATGAGTCCACCGATCCTATACTGCCTAAGATAGTGTGAGATTTACTAACTCATCTAGTATCGAACATAGCATTAAATTCTGCTTTTTCTGTTGTAGTAGGATTGGAGAATTCGAGCTTGGACATTTAGGATCCTGCTGCAACAACAGCAAGTGCGGAGGAGTTAGTTACCGACAATTATTCGTGAGACTTTGACAATGCTTGATGACTGAGATTGAGCTTACTGTATTGCCTACTACTTATAGCTAGTGAGACTGATACCATCGAATGCTGATGAAATTTATTATTTTTTGATTATCTTTGTTTATTTATTTTTGTCATTTGACTTTGAGATTACTGTTTTTTTTTGTTATTTTGTTCTTTATTTATTCAAATACTTACGAGATTCATGTTTTATATTTACGAGTTTATCTTAGATGTATTGATTTTAATTTTTTAATAATTTAATCTTGCTTTGTTATTTTATAATTTGTACATGTATTTAATTGCTAGTTGTGACTTGTGAGTTGTGACATATGACTTATGATAATAATTTCATTTTTTTCTGTATTAATTAAATAATTTAATTTAGTTGTTAATTAATTTAGCATTAAAATTTAAAATTTATAAGATTTTTAAAGCTTGAGATGACCCAATTCTGAACGGGCTGAAACAGCAATGACCAGGCTTAACTTAGCCCGACCCAGCAAGTTCAAGCATAACCCAACCCAAACCAGGTACAAGGTGGGCCAACAAGTCATTTTGGGCCAGCACCTCTCAATTCATGTCGTGCTAGGAATGGCAAGGTTATTGTACCCTGTCATGCTCGACATGGCACAGTGGCCCGATTGGGCCACCAAAAAAGTGCCCATCCTAACTAGGCCCGGCTCGTTTGACACCTCTAGCATGAATAGAATATGCTCAGTTAAAATATTTTGAAATTTTAATTTTGTATATATGCAAAAAATCAAAATATTATATTTACATATCAAAATTAGATAATTATGAAAATAAAAATGCTTAAGCATTATGTATTACATATTTTTATTGCATTATAAAAATAATTAAATTAAAATTAAATTAAAAACGAAATAATTACTTAAAATTCGAATCAACTCCAAATTAAAAAACACATGAAAAAATAACAAATAAGTATAATATCAAAATGATGTGATATTTAACATAACTAGAGGTGTCAAGTGGGTCGGACAACCCGAGCACGACACAAGGCACAGAACAAATTAACATTGCTAGGCTAGGCACGGTAAAGTCAAGAATTGTGTCTAGACCTGGACCGTGTTGACCCGAGGCATAGCTCCTGCCAAGCTGGGCTAAATCTAATAGTGCCTCAAGCCAGAACAGGCATGACCACATGCCTCACCCAATGTCAAGGTTCACCAGCAAGATGATCCATTACCAAGAACAAGTAGGTCACACGTCATAGGTCATGCCCATCAGGTAACCGCTCGATAGGGTCGGGTTTTTTTTTAAAAAAAATAATACGGCTAGGTATAGGTAGGAGTGCTAATGAGACAAGACAACTCGCAAGCTACTCCGACTCGACTCGGTCAAAATTCGGTCAAAACTCAACTCAAATGTTAATTTGCACAGTCGAGCAACTCATAACTCGACTCAAAAAGCTCACAACAAACTCGAATATTTTTGTATATAAAATTTTAAATTTTTTTTTAAATTTTATATCTCTACTTTAATAAATGACATAAATAATATATCTCAATTTTTTTATTGATAAACAATCATACATTTTATTATTTATTTAGTTATAAATATATTTATTTTTTAAATGATTAATTTTCTTTAAAGAATAGATGTAACAAAATGAATAAGATATTATTCTATAAATTATATTAATAAGTTAGTATTATAAACGTAATATATATATATATATATATATATATATATATATATATTTCATATACCAAGTCTCATAAAATTGGATATATTATAATTAGGTTGCTGATGAAGCGAGACAACTAGCGAACTACTCAAACTCGACTCAAGTAAGCTCGACTCGAAATGTTAATAACATGACTCGAGCTCAGTTGAGCTTGAATTGAACTCGCATCATTAGCACCCTTATGTAGAGGTGCCAAATGGGTCAAGCATTGCTGGCACTACACATTTTGGCCTGTCCAGATTAGTATGTCAAACAGGCAAGGCCAGCATGGTTCAGCAATGCCTTGGTCGGCACGGCACACTACAGTGTCGTGCCCTAGCTTTATACACCCTCGGCACCGACCATGTCGTGCCTAGCCAAGGGATCAGCCCAATGTGTCATGTCTGGCATGTGGGCACGGCATGCGTGATCATGCACTAGCATGATCACGACGAGTCGATGCCAGATAGGTGAGACTCACAGAGCTCCAAAAGGACGACGACATTTCGACGGCACAGCTGCGCGTTTTCGAAACCCTAATTTTTTTAAAAATTAAAGTTTCAACCCGGCCCGAACAAGACGAAACCCTGAGGATTTCGAGCCGCATGCCCGTGCCGAGCTTGACCTCCATAGAACCGTGTTGTGCCAAGCACGACACACCAGCCCAGAGAGCAGGTACGGGAGCGGGAGCGGGAGCGGGAGCAAGTTTAAAAGTAGAGATCCTATTCCTAGGAGACACATAAATAAATTTACTAATTCACAACATAACCAAAATACTTTAAATTTAAAATAAAAATATGAATAAAAAAAATAATTATAAAAAAATATTGATAGATTTATGTATTCAAAAAATATCGCATTCAACATTATAAAAAATCATTATTGGATTCTTATGATAGATGTTATTGTAAAATTTGGATTGAGTTTGAAACCTCGACCTATTCATGAATTGAGGATATTGATTCTTAAAAAAGAGGTGGATGATTTAAGTATAATTATGAAAAAAGACAAAAAAGCTTGGAAACAATATCAATGATTAATTATGTCAGATGATTAAATAGATAAAATGAGTATATGTCTTATCTATATTTTGACTGATAGTTATGCTGCATTTGATTTATGAAATCAATTAATACTTCTAATATAATAAAAAAATAAAAATTAATATTCAAATATCTTGATAATGTAATTTAATAAATTAGTGAGAAAAATATTATGCTAGTTATCACTGATAATATCTCTAATTATGTGAATGTTGAAATAAAACTTATTAAAAAAAGAAAAAGATTATGGATAACTCTTTATACTGGACATTATATTGATTTGATGTTAGAGAATATTGAAAAAATAAATATTCAAACTATAACATTTGCTCAAACTAGGTAAGTTTTTTTTTTTGGGAAGTAATAAAAATCACTATCAAAAATTATGTGCAAGCTATAATAGTTTCAAAACACTATAATTTTTTCTTCATACAATATAAATTTTCATTTTAATTTTCCTTTGTAAGTTATAAATTTCATATATGGACATACTTGGATTCTTAGCTTGATGAGAACATTTATAAAAAATCATGAAATTCTTTTTCCAACATTGTTTGCTACTACATTTTTTACTCTTCAAAGCTTTTATAAGTCAAAGCAAGCTCTTACAATAATATTCTCCTAAAAAATATATAATTCATGCGTATGGGATATAAAGTTTGAAAGTGTGAAAGCTCAAAATACAGTAGTATTGTTAAATCCAAAATTTTGGCCATATATAGATTCTACAAAATGACTATTGTTCCATTAATTAGTAGATTAAGAGAGATTGATTCAGAGGAAATATCAATCATGAATTATATATATGAGTTAATGCATTTAGCAAAAAAAAAAATTATATTTAATTATGGGCATATTGAAAAAAAATATGGCTAAATTTTATTAAAACTTAATGTAAGATGAACTCAACAATTTCATCAACCTTTATATGTAACAACTTGCGATCTTAATTCTCAATTATAATATGGGGGTTAAGGATGTGAAAAAAAAATAAAAGACATTTAAATCAATTTTTGTAAATTTTTAAACATCTATTCTATTTCAATATTAAAGAACTTTATTTTTTTTTAACAACAAAATTTCTTTATTTTATTATTTTTAGAAGTATACAAAAAAAATTTACTTGAGCATCAAATGTTGAAAGCTCGAGTATTAATAATGTACAACACTAGCCTGAGAAAACAAAGTCTACAAAAAAAACAAAATATTGATATGGTTTTGATAATGAAGATTGATTTGATGATGAAGATAATCTCCTTGTTAATTTTGTTGGCTACATAATGATGAGTTATTTAATATTAAAGTTATTAAAATTAAATCATGTATCTCATCATTTCATCTAATAAGAATATCATCCACATAAATAATAAATAAAATTATCATATCGTCAGAGCACTTCATTAAAAACAAAGAAAAATATATGATACACCTAACATTATACAAGTATTTCTATTTCAATATTAGAGAACTTTATTTATACAAAAAAAAAATAAAGTTTAGCATCAACGTTTGAATAGACTAGAGTAGACTCGTAGACTACTTAGTCATCTGGTGGTGAGGGAAATTTACTCACTTGGAGATTAATAATCTCCAAGTCAACTTGATTCATATTTATAAATACATATAATGACTTCGTATGAATGTGATTATACTAATATATCATATCTTATAAGAATTCTAAAATAAAAAATATTTAAGCAAAATTAATATTAGTATGATTGATTACATAATAAATTCTCATTGTACAAGCATGTATTAGAAATCATATATTTGCATGATGACTAGTATCTTCATACAAGAATAATAAGTCTTGAGTTAGTAACTCATCATATATAGCTTCTCCAATTATTGGATGTGAAAGACATATAACAAACTCAGATATTAGAAATCATATATGCACTATGTATGACATCCACCTCCATAATGACTTGATATAAGTATGTCATCATAATATGGACTAACAAACTCAGATATAACCAAATGATAACTCTATCCTAATGGGAGGCCAAAGTAGAACTGCAGAAAAATAAGAAAATAATAAATCCAAATATTTTTTTTGAATTCTTAATTTTTTTCAGCTCAATAAAAAAAACTACTCGAAAAAATATAATATCATCATTCATTGATATCCTAAGAAGCTCAAGTAAAAAAAATACTTATATCTTTTTTTTAAGTATTTGACCAATAAAAAAAAGGTAACTATCAAAATCTTTGGCATCATTTTATTATAACTTAACTAATCAAAAGAAGTAAAAAAAATTTCTTTTTAAAGATGTAAAATATGAAAAGATATATGATAAAAAAAAATAAAATAATGCATTGATTGAAGAGAATATTACAATTAATATCATATCTCCCCAAAATATTTTAGAACAATACTACCAAATAAAATTATTTTAACTATCGAAAGCAAATTTTATTCCTCCTTTATACAACCACAATTTATGGTAGTGTGTCATGATAAAAAGTTCAGTGTATGATCTCATGATAAATATAATGGGTGTATAAGCTATTTAAGGTGTATTCTCATATAATGTCACTCCAATTTTTTTTTAAATTTTTATAAACTAATTTTACATTTTTTATGAATGGCCAGAAAATAAAAAAAAATATAATAATAAACAAAAAAGAACAAACAATTAAAACATATATAGTCATCATTCATCTATAAATGTGATAAAATATATGAATCCCTCTCGAATTTCATCTCTATTAGGTCATTATATGTTTGTGTGTATATGTATCAAATCAAAGATATTTACTTACATTAGTCTAATGAGCATGATTAGAAACTATAGTATGTTTTCTTAAATAAAATACTTTGTACTCTAGTACAAAGATACACTTAATATTGATGTAAAATATTCTTAATTTGGTCAATGATAGATGACCAAGTAAAGAATATACAAGTAATGAATCAAATCTACTCAAACATCTAGTAAAATATCTTATTGTAGATAAGAAAATATATAGTTCACTCCTAAGAAGCATGGACACGGACACGAACACGGGGATACGATACGACAAAATACGGGGACACGGCAAATTCAAAAAAACTAAGATACAGATACAGCTAGGATACGAAATAATAAAAAAAATAAAAATAAAAAATTATTCTTTATAAATATTAGGTATTTTATAAAATAAAAAAAATAATATATTTTTTTTATTAAATAAATATATTTTTTTTATTTTATAAAATTAAAATATTTTATTTATACATAGGTAGATAGATTAGATAGATAGATAGATAGATATTATAGATAGATTAGGTATATTAGATAGATAAATATATAAATTTATAGATAGATTTGAGTGAGAGATGAATAGAATAGATAGATATATAGATATATTATTTAGATAAATAGATAGATTAAATAAATAGATAGAGTAGATAGAAAGATTAGATAAATAGATTAAATAAAAAATTGATAGATATATATATTAGATAGATAGAAAATTTATATAGACATATAGATTGATTAAATAGATAGAAAGATTTAATATATAGCTAGATAAATAGATAGATAGGTATATTAAAATAAGTAAATATATAGATGGATAGATAGATTAGATAAATATATAAATTAATATATTAGATAGATAGATAGATTAATTAAATAGATAGATAGATTAAATGTATAAATAGATAGATATATATATATATATATATATATATATATATAAGATAGACATATAGAGGAAGATAAAATAGATAGATTAGAAAGATAGATAGATCGAAAGATTAGATAGATAGATATATGATATATAGATAGTTAGATTACATAGATATATTAGATAGATAGATTAGATAAATAGAGAGATTACATACATTAGATAGATAGAAAGATATATTAGATCGGGATATAGATTAGATAAATAGATAGATAGATAGATAAATATATTAGATAGGAAGATAGATTAGATAAATAGATAGATATATAAATATATTAGATAGGAAGATAGATTATATAAATAGATAGATATATAAATATATTAGATAGGAAGATAGATTAGATAAATATATAGATTAGATAGATATATAGATAAATTAGATAGATTAGATATATTAGATAGATTGATAAATTAGATAAATAGATAGATTTGAAAGATTTGATCGATAAATAGATAA